>SJYQ01000672.1:1363715-1416235 GCA_006410935.1 Redunca redunca
ACAGCCAGGAATTTCAATACTCCAAGCTATATGTGAGGAAAAATCAGCAATGTCTATCATTCATTCATTCAATCTTCCAATGGGAAATCAATTCATTTAAAATATATATTATTTATACTGTAGTTACAACAAATTTTCTTGCACCAAAATAATTGAATGAACATCAAACTGAGAAAAGGTATTTAATCACAATGACAATTACTTTTAGGAACATAAAAGAGAAGGACCATAAAATAAATAAAATCTTCAATTTTTTGGAAGATAAGTTTCTCTGAGTCACAACATTCAAACAACACATTCTCACCAAAGTGGTGTGAAGTTAGAAATTAGACTGTGAGTGTCATAGTAGGAAATGATTTTGTATAATTTCCATAGTTTTACACTTAGTCTTGGTTACTTTGATTTTAAAATGTGTATATTGATTTGGATGACTATTTTATTTATTTCTTCATGATACTGTGTGCACCTGGTGTTTGTTGCTGTGTCACTTCAACTTGTTTTAGTCTGAAATGTGTTTTGACCTAGCTTAAAAAGAAATTCAGTTTAATTCATTTAGTATGTATGTGTGCTCAGCACTCAGTCATGTCCAACTCTTTGCTAGCCCATGGCTAGCAGGTTTCTCTGTAACCCACCAGGCTTCTCTGTCCATGGAATTTTCCAGACAAAAATACTAGAATGGGTTGCAATTTCCTCCTTCAGGGGATTTTCCCGACCCAGGGATCCAATCCATGTCTCTTGAGTCTCCTGCGCTGACAGGCAGATTCTTTACCACTGAGCTACCTGGGAAGCCCATATTGTTTCAAATTTTGGTATTGGGAAGAGTTATGCCTTAAAAGCAGAGACATTACTTTGCCGACTAAGGTCCCTCTAGTCAGGGCTATGGTTTTTCCAGTAGTCATGTATGGATATGAGAGCTGGACTGTGAAGAAGGCTGAGCACCGAAGAATTGATGTTTTTGAACTGTGGTGTTGGAGAAGACTCTTGAGAGTCCCTTGGACTGCAAGGAGATCCAACCAGTCCATTCTGAAGGAGATCAGCCCTGGGATTTCTTTGGAAGGAATGATGCTAAAGCTGAAACTCCAGCACTTTGGCCACCTCATGCAAAGAGTCAACTCATTGGAAACGACTTTGATGCTGGGAGGGATTGGGGGCAGGAAGAGAAGGGGACGACAGAGGATGAGATGGCTGGATGGCATCACTGAATCGATGGACGTGAATCTGAGGGAACTCTGGGAGTTGGTGATGGAGAGGGAGGCCTGGTGTGCTGCTATTCATGGGATTGCAAAGAGTCGGACATGACTGAGCGACTGAACTGAACTGAAGCCTTAAAGTTTTCATATTTGCATTGATTGCTTTTGAATTTTCTCACAAAAATCCAGAGTTGTGTTCCTTTACTCTGCCTGGTCTCTCTCAGGATTCTCCTTCCTGCCAAGATCAGCATGCTTTCTGGATGCTATTAGTTTGCAAAGCTAAGGCATTTGGGATTTACTGAAAAATAAAAATGGGTTTGAACTTGTTCATATTCATCTGCTGTTCTCAAGATGAAAATACCCAGGAAAGAAATTTGGAACTGCATAAGACTTTTTTTTTTTTAATTTAAGGAAATTATTATGTTTAATGAAAGCATGTCAGTTCAATTTTGCACCAGAGGAGAGAACCAGAAAGCTTTAGATGATCATATCTTGGTAGAAGCATGAACTCTTTGTTGTCTTTTTTCTTTCTATTTTTTACCCATAAGTCATATATAAGCTTAATTAAAAATAAAGTAACACCATGAAAAGTATGTCATTTTAATTTAACAATATATCATTTCAATGTATTCTTAATCTGCCCTGAGAATTTACAAAACTTTTGTTGGTAGTTCTATCTAGGAAGTACATCCCATTTCCAGTTCTGTAAACACATGTCTCCCTCAGAATGACATGGTACGTGATGAGGGGAGATGAAAATGTATTAAATGGTTGGAGGGACACTTCCAATACCAAACGTAACAATAAGCCAGCAGCAGTGCTTAAATTATCTATTATCAGATTTATTCTTGTTTCTAGTTGAATTTTATTTTTGATTGGCACTGGGTGTCCATGTAAAAGATGAACCTTCTCTTCAACAAGGTCTAAGCCCAAATCCAGATTCTGCTTCTTCTAAATTGTGTGCATTGGGCAAGAGACTTCTCTCAGAGGGGGTGTCTAAGTCAGTAAAATGGAAGCATCTGGCACAAGTAGGTGCAGAAAAGATGTTCTTTCTGTTTTTTTTTCTCACAGATGTTTAAATACGTACTGAACAACTACTCTGAGGGGGGAAAGGCCCATGATTTCCTCTATTTGTATCTTAATAGCAATAGTTTTTGCCAAACTCAGAAAACAAACAGGAAAATGGGTCCAGAGAGTAGCTACTGAGGCACTGGAGTAGTGGGATTACAGTGATTACAACAAACACCTCATCCACTTAGTGTTTCCCTCTAGTTGTTTGTGTCCTTTTAAAACCACTCACAGAGCTAGAACAAATAATCTCACAATTTGTATGGAAATACAAAAAACCTTGAATAGCCAAAGAAATCTTGAGAAAGAAGACTGGAACTGGAGGAATCAACCTGCCTGACTTCAGGCTCTACTACAAAGCCACAGTCATCAAGACAGTATGGTACTGGCACAGAGACAGAAATATAGATCAATGGAACAAAATAGAAAGCCCAGAGATAAATCCACCCACCTATGGACACCTTATCTTCGACAAAGGAGGCAAGAATATACAATGGATTAACGACAATCTCTTTAACAAGTGATGCTGGGAAAATTGGTCAACCACTTGTAAAAGAATGAAACTAGAACACTTTCTAACACCATACACAAAAATAAACTCAAAATGGATTAAAGATCTAACCGTAAGACCAGAAACTATAAAACTCCTAGAGGAGAACATAGGCAAAACACTCTCCGATATAAATCACAACAGGATCCTCTATGACCCATCTCCCAGAATATTGGACACAAAAGCAAAAATAAACAAATGGGACCTAATTAAATTTTAAAACTTCTGCACAACAAAGGAAACTATAAGCAAGGTGAAAAGACAGCCTTTCAGAATGGGAGAAAATAATAGCAAATGAAACAACTGACAAAGAATTCATCTCAAAAATATACAAGCAACTCCTGCAGCTCAATTCCAGAAAAATAAATGACCCAATCAAAAAAATGGGCCAAAGACCTAAACAGACATTTCTCCAAAGAAGACATACAGATGGCTAACAAACACATGAAAAGATGCTCAACATCACTCATTATCAGAGAAATGTAAATCAAAACCACAATGAGGTACCATTTCACACCAGTCAGAATGGCTGCTATCCAAAAGTCTACAAGCAATAAATGCTGGAGAGGGTGTGGAGAAAAGGGAACCCTCTTACACAGTTGGTGGGAATGCAAACTAGTACAGCCACTATGGAGAAAATGGGCAAATGAAAAATGTATTTTTATTCACAAAATTGTGGCTTTAAACTTCATCTATTCCCTCTGTCTTTCTCTGTCCCTCTGTCCTCCCTGCCTCTTCCCTTTCCTTTCCTGCATGCAGATACCTGTGTCTATATCTATGTGTGTGTTTGCATCAGTGTGTTCTTGTGTGTATCACTCTGTAAAAATTATAATTGACAAAAAGGAGCTAGAAAATGTTTTTGGCATAAAAACTGACAAGATTCTGCTGCTTACTTTTGAACAAAGAAACAAGTATGTAATGCCTTAAGTATACTCTTGTGATTCTGAATATCATTTTCTACTTTCAGGAGGAAAAAAACTCTTCAAGTTAATAACTTTGTCTTCTTTTGTACGAAATTGTAAACATTTAAAAACTACAATACGGTGCAAGGATATCAGGAATTACTCACCCCTTGAGACTCCTTAATTATCTCTCCAAAGAATTCACCATCTCACTTAAGTCAAATGTAGAGATTGGGGAATATTACCTCTTTACATTTTAACATTTTGATTGGTTTTCCCAGCACTATGCTGTCTAAACTAGTGTTCTCCAAGAAAACAAGACCAAAAAAAAAAACAAAACAAACAAAAACAAAAACAAAAACCTAGCCTTTGAAGCCTTCCTTCAAACAAAATCTTTAGAGAAACCAAATACAGAGAAGACATTAACAAAAGATTCTCTGATTGAAAAAGGAGAGTGTTTGGTAGAGTTTCACCCCCATGCTCTTGTGCCTATATCACCTGGAGTCATTTCTGCACCCTCAGAAAACTTTCAGGACTTCAAAGCACAGACCAACATAAAGCAAACTCACTAATAAATAGGTAGCCTACTTATCTTTATAGCATACATGAGAGAGTTTTGTCTTAGTCCTTCTCCTACGCCAATGCCTAGCCTGGCTTTCAGGGGCTTCCCCAATGGTTCAGCATGGTAAAGAATCCACAGGCAATGCAGGAGACACATAATTCAGGAGACATGGGTTTGATCCCTGGGTCAGGAAGATTCCTGGGAGGAGGAAATGGTAGCCCACTCCAGTATTCTTTCCTGAAAAATCCCATGGACTGAGAAGCCTGGAAGGCTACAGTCCAAAGGGTTGCAGAGTCAGGCATGACTGATAACTAAACACACACATAATGTCGCTTTAGGTTCTACATTCCAACAGGGCCAATGATAGCACTTCAGTAAAAGTGTCTTCTGCCTGCACGCGGGCTCCACTGGTTTGAACCAGCTCCAGTTTTGGCTTATTTTATTCCAGCCATGCACAGGACAGAGCTGTAATGGAGCTGTTTCTGTTGCTTGGCATGTTGTTTGTTGGCTCTCTGGTAATCAATATCTAGCTGTTGGAAGTTATTCTATTCAAGGCATTGTCCCATCTTGTTTTCCCTTTCTTGGCTAGATCTTGATGAGATACATATTTTCCAAACAGTACTATACTGCTTAACCACAGAAAAGCATTTTGTTTCATGTAGAGGCCTGCATAAAAGATATGAAATTAACATGTAAGAAAATTTAACACAAAACATATTGCAGATGTTTCTTCTCAGTCGTATACATTCCAAGCAAAAATACATGAATTTTTTAATTATTTCAATTTGCCCGTCCGTAGGCATGTACAGTTGGGTTGAGAAGTTCTCAAAGGTTTTTCAGATTTTCTTCTGATTTTTAAGAGAAAATAGTTTTATATCTCATATCATTGCATAATTTTAAGGGAATCCCAACACATCTGTTATTTTCTAAGCAAATGCCTATTAAAAGTTTAAAATATATTCGTCTCCTTTCAAGAAAATTCCTTGTACTTACTATTTGAGTGAAGTGTATGTACAGTATTACAAATTATATTAAACTACTATGTGGGGTGTTCTCCCACAGGAATTTGAAATTATATTATTACTAGGAACCACACAACCATATTTAATACATGAAACTTAAATATTGAAATGAAACGATGTCTAAGAGCGAGGATTACATCTTTCAGCCAGTCAAATTTGGACACACTGAGTCAATTTTTCTTTCTCTTACCTTATGTGTGTGTGTGTGTGCTAATTCACTCCAGTTATGTCCAGCTCCTTGTGACCCTGTAGACTGTAGTCCACTAGGTTCCTCTGTCCAGGGGATTCTCCAGGCAAGAATACTGGAGTGGGTTGCTATGCCCTCCTCCAGGAGATCTTCCCAACCCAGGGATCAAACCCGAATCTCTTATGCCTCCTGCATTGACAAGCAGGTTCTTTACCACTAGTGCCACCTGGGAAGCCCCTTACTCCTTATGCATATATTCAATTGTCAGTCAATTCTGCATTCTTTAAAAGTCAAGTCTTTCCATTTAAAAAATAATATTGTTCTTATTATCTTTTGTTTGAACTCTTGTATCAACTTATTGTTAATCTCCTTCCACATATAATTTATCATCCCCTCTACAGCTAACAATTTCTAATGCAAAACTATGATTACATGAATACCCTGAGTCAAAGATTTTCTTAGTTTTTAAATATCCAGCATAATAAAACATGTAAGAGATAAGTCTAATTCTGATCTCCTCCTCCTATTATGTCTGCATAGCTTCAATAAACTATTCACTAAAATTCTTACAGGTAAGCACTACTTTATCCATTTAGATCTTGACCACTTAGGTCTTGGCTGTACATATTTAATTTGGGATGCTTTTCCTTTCATCTTCCAAAACCACAATTTAACCCATCCTTTAAGATTTAATTCACATTTAACTTCATGCTTTAAGATTTCCCTCATTAGGGCCTTCCCTGGTGGTCCAGTGGCTAAGACTCCATGCTCCCAATGCAGGAGCCTTGGGGTTCTAACCCTGGTCAGGGTACTGGATCCTGTATATTGCAATGAAGATCAAAGATCCCAAGTGCCACAACTAAGGCCCAGTGCAGTCAAGCAAATAAATAAATATTTTTGAAAAGATCAGTTTCCCTCTATATCTCAGCAGGAAATAATGGCAAACTATTTTCTGTACTTTACTTGAAATATAGAATTTGTCAAATTATGTCACGTATTCCTTATCTTCATATATGTCTTAGTTCATCAGAGTTAGCTATAAACTTCTGAAGCATAGGATACAGGCTACATTTATGCTTACATCTTTGCTCAGCATAGTTCCTATTAGGCACTCATGAAGTGTTCGTTGAGTTGAATTATTTAACCACACATGAAGTATCCTCACTAGTACAGTGCCTGTAATGATTTATTTCCACCCATGTTAACGTCACTTAAAGGTGACTTAGGTCTTTCACTGTACCTTAAAAAATCTTTTTGGGTCTACTCACTGTTTTTCTCCCTGAACTCATTCACTCAAATGAAATCTCCTTCACACATTTTCCTTCAGGTACCTACCCCCAAACCTCTTTTAACTTGTTTGCATTTTCTTCTTATTCCCAAAATTTCCATGGGAACTTTATCTTTTATTTAAAAAAGTTCTCTTTGGTCCTTTTTTGCCATCTCTTTCTCATCCCTTCACACACACACACACACACACACACACACACACACACTCTACTATGGGATGTGAAAATTAAGATTAGCCCATTTTATTACTTCTTTTTGTGGCATTATAAAGCAAAACCTCTCAATTTTTTTCCTTCCTAGATGGGGAAAAACCCTATTCTTATCTACTGTATATTTCTTTATTCTGTATGCCTTCTTTATCTTCACAGAGAAGAACACTTCACTCCTGACACTTCTAGTCACCAAATGTGTGTAAATGTTCTCCCATACCAACAAGTAATTATTGGATACCAGTATGTATGCTACAATTTAACTCGTTCTGATACTATCTACTGAGAGAGAGCATCAGATCCCACAGGCTGAAGACTCAATCCCATAACACTAACACTGCCCCCACCCACAACACACACACACACACACACACACACACACACACGAACACACTTACTTCATATACCAGTTGCAAGCCCAAGTTATCACCTGTGTTTTTGACCAACAGGCCATAAATCAGAGGATATTTCAACTCTTTTCTCAGGTTTGACTAATTTGTTAGAACAGCTTGTAGAACATGAGGGAACACTTAGATTTGTGCATGTGCATGCAGGCTTCAGCAATATGTGAACCGTGAACTCCCTGATGTTCAAGCTGGTTTTAGAAAAGGCAGAGGAACCAGAGATCAAATTGACAACAACCACTGGATCATGGAAAAAGCAAGAGCATTCCAAAAAAACATCTATTTCTGCTTTATTGACTATGCCAAAGCCTTTGACTGTGTGGATCACAACAAACTGTGGAAAATTCTGAAAGAGGTGGGAATATCAGACCACCTAACCTGCCTCTTGAGAAATCTGTATGCAGGTCAGGAAGTAACAGTTGAACTGGACATGGAATAACAGACTGGTTCCAAATAGGAAAAGGAGTATGTCAAGGCTGTATATTGTCACCCTGCTTATTTAACTTCTATGCAGAGTACATCATGAGAAACGCTGGGCTGGAAGAAGCACGAGCCGGAATCAAGATTGCCGGGAGAAATATCAATAACCTCAGATATGCAGATGACACCACCTGTATGGCAGAAAGTGAGGAAGAACTAAAGAGCCTCTTGATGAAAGTGAAAGAGGAGAGTGAAAAAGTTGGCTTAAAGCTCAACATTCAGAAAACCAAGATCATGGCATCTGGTCTCATAACTTCATAGGAAATAGATGGGGAAACAGTGGGAAAAGTGTCAGACTTCATTTGTGAGGGCTCCAAAATCACTGTAGATGGTGATTGCAGCCATGAAATTAAAAGACGCTTACTCCTTGGAAGGAAAGTTATGACCAACTTAGACAGCATATTCAAAAGCAGAGACATTACTTTGTCAACAAAGGTCCATCTGGTCAAGGCTATGGTTTTTCCAGTGGTCATGTAAGGATGGCTTAGTTTCATTGAGTTAGAAAAGGTTGTGGTCCTAGTGTGATTAGATTGACTGGATTTCAACCCAAGACGATTGGGTCATGGGGGAGAGGTCTGACAGATTGTGGTCCACTGGAGGAGGGAATGGCAAACCACTTCAGTATTCTTGCCTTCAGAACCCCATGAACAATATGAAAAGGCAAAATGATAGGATACTGAAAGAGGTACTCCCCAGGTCAGTAGGTGCCCAACACGCTACTAGAGATCAGTGGAGAAATAACTCCAGAGAATGAAGGGTTGAAGCCAAAGCAAAAACAATACCCAGCTGTGGATGTGACTGGTGATAGAAGCATGTCAAAAGCTGTAAAGAGCAGTATTGCATAGGAACCTGGAATGTCAGGTCCATGAATCAAGGCAAATTGGAAGTGGTCAAACAAGAGATGGCAAGAGTGAAAGTCGACATTCTAGGAATCAGCGAACTAAAATGGGCTGGAATGGGTGAATCTAACTCAGATGACCATTATATCTACTATTGCGGGCAGGAATCCCTCAGAAGAAATGGAGTAGCCATCATGGTCAACAGAAGAGTCTGAAATGCAGTACTTGGATGCAATCTGAAAAACGACAGAATGATCTCTGTTTGTTTCCAAGGCAAACCATTAAATATCACAGTAATCCAAGTCTATGCCCCAACCAGTAACACTGAAGAAGCTGAGGTTGAACGGATCAATGAAGACCTACAAGACCTTTTAGAACTAACACCCAAAAAAGATGTCCTTTTCATTTTACGGGACTGGAATGCAAAAGTAGGAAGTCAAGAAACACCTGGAGTAACAGGCAAATTTGGCCATGGGATGCGGAATGAAGCAGGGCAAAAACTAATAGAGTTTTGCCAAGAAAATGCACTGGTCATAGCAAACACCCTCTTCCAACAACACAAGAGAAGACTCTACACATGGACATCACCAGATGGTCAACACCGAAATCAGATTGATTATATTCTCTGCAGCCAAAAATGGAGAAGCTCTATACAGTCAACTAAAACAAGACCAGGAGCTGACTGTGGCTCAGATCATCAACTCCTTACCAAATTCAGACCTAAATTGAAGAGAACAGGGAAAACCACTAGACCATTCAGGTATGACCTAAATCAAACCCATTATGATTATACAGTGGAAGTGAGAAATAGATTTAAGGGTCTAGATCTGATAGAGTGCCTGATGAACTATGGACTGAGGTTCGTGACATTGTATAGGAGACAGGGATCAAGACCATCCCCATGGAAAAGAAATGCAAAAAAGCAAAATGGCTGTCTGGGAAGCCTTAGAAATAGCTGTGAAAAGAAGAGAAGTGAAAAGCAAAGGAGAAAAGGAAAGATATAAGCATCTGAATGCAGAGTTCCGAAGTATAACAAGAAGAGATAAGAAAGCCTTCTTCAGCGATCAGTGCAAAGAAATAGAGGAAAACAACAGAATGGGAAAGACTAGAGATCTCTTCAAGAAAATTAGAGATACCAAGGGAACATTTCATGCAAAGATGGGCTCAATAAAGGACAGAAATGGTATGGACCTAACAGAAGCAGAAGATATTAAGAAGAGATGGCAAGAATACACAAAAGAACTGTACAAAAAGAATCTTCATGACCTGGATAATCACAATGGTGTGATCACTAATCTAGAGCCAGACATCCTGGAATGTGAAGTCAAGTGGGCCTTAGAAAGCATCACTACGGACAAAGCTAGTGGAGGTGATGGAATTCCAGTAGAGCTATTTCAAATCCTGAAAAATGATGCTGTGAAAGTGCTGCACTCAATATGCCAGCAAATTTGGAAAACTCAGCAGTTGCTGCAGGACTGGAAAAAGTGAGTTTTCCTTCCAATCCCAAAGGAAGGCAATGCCATGGAATGCTCAAACTACCGCACAGTTGCACTCTTCTCACACGCTAGTAAAGTAATGCTCAAAATTCTCCAAGCTAGGCTTCAGCAATACGTGAACAGTGAACTCCCTGATGTTCAAGCTGGTTTTAGAAAAAGCAGAGGAACCAGAGATCAAATTGCCAACATCTGCTGGATCATGGAAAAAGCAAGAGCATTCCAGAAAAACATCTATTTCTACTTTATTGACTATGCCAAAGCCTTTGACTGTGTGGATCACAATAAACTGTGGAAAATTCTGAAAGAAATGGGAATACCAGACCACCAAACCTGCCTCTTGAGAAACCTATATTCAGGTCAGGAAGCAACAGTTAGAACTGGACATGGAACAACAGACTGGTTCCAAATAGGAAAAGGAGTCTGTCAAGGCTGTATATTGTCACCCTGCTTATTTGACTTCTATGCAGAGTACATCATGATAAACGCTGGACTGGAAGAAACACAAGCTGGAATCAAGATTGCCAGGAGAAATATCAATCACCTCAGATATGCAGATGACACCACCCTTATGGCAGAAAGTGAAGAGGAAGCCTTTTGATGAAAGTGAAAAAGGCGAGTGAAAAAGTTGGCTTAAAGGTCAACATTCTGAAAACGAAGATCATGGCATCCGGTCCCATAATTCCATGGGAAATAGATGGGGAAACAGTGGAAACACTGTCAGACTTTATTTTGTGGGGCTCCAAAATCACTGCAGATGGTGATTGCAGCCATGAAATTAAAAGGCACTTACTCCTTGGAAGAAAAGTTATGACCAACCTAGACAGCATATTAAAAAGCAGAGACGTTACTCTGCCGACTAAGGTCCATCTAGTCATGGCTATGGTTTTTCTTGTGGTCATGTATGGATGTGAGAGTTGGACTGTGAAGAAGGCTGAGCACCAAAGAATTGATGTTTTTGAACTGTGGTGTTGGAGAAGACTCTTGAGAGTCCCTTGGACTGCAAAGAGATCCAACCAGTCCATTCTGAAGGAGATCAACCCTGGGATTTCTTTGGAAGGAATGATGCTGAAGCTGAAACTCCCATACTTTGTCCACATCATGCGAAGAGTTGACTCATTGGAAAAGACTTTGATGCTGGGAGAGACTGGGGGCAGGAGGAGAAGGGGATGACAGAGGATGAGATGGCTGGATGGCATCACTGATTCAATGGACCTGAGTCTGAATGAACTCCGGGAGTTGGTGATGGACATGGAGGCCTGGTGTGCTGTGATTCAGAGGGTTGCAGAGTCAGACACGACTGAGCGACTGAACTGAACTGAATTGAACTGAACATGTATGGATGTGAGAGTTAGATTGTGAAGAATGCTGAGAGCTGAAGAACTGATTATTTTGAAATGTGTGTTGGAGAAGACTCTTGAGAGTCCCTTGGACTGCAAGGAGATCCAACCAGTCCATCCTAAAGGAGATCAGTCCTGGGTGTTCATTGGAAGGAATGATGTTGAAGCTGAAACTCCAATACTTTGGCTACCTGATGCGAAGTACTGACTCATTTGATAAGACCCTGATGCTGGGAAAGGTTGAGGGCAGGAGGAAAATGGGACACCAGAGGATATGATGGTTGGATGGCATCACAGACTCAATGGACATGGATTTGGGTGAACTCTGGTAATTGCTGATGGACAGTGAAGCCTGGCATGCTGTGGTTCATGGGGTCGCAAAGAGTCAGACACGACTGAGCGACTGAACTTAACTGATGCTAAGTCACAGGCCTCCCTAATAGCTCAGTTGATAAAGAATTCTCCTGCAATGCAGGAGACCCTGGTTCGATTTTGGGTCAGAAAGATCTGCTGGAAAAGGGATAAGCTTCCCACTCCATATTCTTGAGCTTCCCTGGTGTTTCAGCTGGTAAAGAATCTGCCTGCAATGCGGGAGTCCTGTGTTCAATCCCTGGGTTGGGAAGATCCCCTGGAGAAGGGAAAAGCTACCCACTCCAGTGTTTTGACCTAGAGAATTCCATGGACTGTATAGTCCATGGGGTAACAAAGAGTCGAACACAACTGAGCACCTTTCACTTTCACTTTCATGCTAAGTCACTTCAGTTGCATCTGACTGTTTGCAACCCTGTGGATTGTAGCCCACTAGGCTCCTCTCTCCTTGGGGATTCTCCAGACAAGATTACTGGAGTGGGTTGCCATGCCCTCATCCAGGGGATCTTCCCAACCCAGGGATTGAACCTACATCTCTTCTGACTCCTACATTGCAGCAGATTCTTTACTACTGAGACACCAGGGAAGTCCACACTTATGTTTACCCGTTTTTTTCAAAGGATATGATTTAAGATACAAATGAATAGCCAGATGAAGAGATATATACAGCAAAACCTGGGAGGGTCCCAAGGACAGGAATATCTAACTCCAGGGGCTTTCAGTGTGTCACTCTCCCAGCATGTGAATATGATCACTAATCTGGAAGCCCTCTAAATCCTGCCCTATTGGGATTTTATGGAGACTTCCTCACATGGGGGCTTTAGTCACTAAGTTGTGTCTGACTCTTTTCAGTCCCAAGGACTTTAGCCCACCAGGATCCTCTGGGCCACCAGCGAAGCACCTTACTCACACAGACACAGTCAATTATTAATTCTGCTGTCAGCCCCACCCCCTTCTTTGGAGGATTTGTGATGGAGTGAAAATTCTGAGCTTTAAATCATGACTTGGTCTTCCTGGTGATCAGCTCCCACCCAGGAGCCATTAAGCAGCTGACCCAAAGTCACCTCATTAGATCAAAAGATGTCCTTAGTGCTCTTATCACTTAGGAATTTACAAAAGTTTAAGAACCCTGTGTCAGAGACAGGATCAAATATTATAACAAGAGATGCTCCCTAGTGCTTTTATCACTTAGGAATGTATTAGGATTCTCGGAGCTGGGTGCTTTAGGAAAGCCCATTATTTCACAGGTATGACTATCCTATTTTTCTGGCTATACATTTAATACATAAAACATGTGTTCTTAATGGCCAGTGGTAAGATTTAGGAGAAACGTGTACTGATTATTAATTTAAACTTGGAAAGAAAGCAATAAATAAAAGTAAATTCCAAGAAAACAAACAAGTTTGACTAGAAGAGAAAATAATCCAAAGAAAGTGTTGTTCCATATTCAATCACCAAGCATTACTCTTTTTTCCCCCAATTTTTTTCTGTATTGGAATCCTTATTTATTTCGCTCCATTTTGTCTCTGCAATTTTTAATATTTCCTTGCTTGGTTAAAGGCAGACTTTACTTTTTCTTTTCAGGATGTAAATATTTCTCAAAAATAAATAAATAAATAAAACATAAGAAAAAGTACGCTGACATTTCTTCAAGTGAAAGTTTGAAGGATATCAATTCTACTTAAACTGATGCTTTGCATCCTTCATTGTCTGGTTCATTCCTAGGAAAAAGAAAAAGAAAGAGGTCATAAATAAAATGTACAGCAAAGAAATCAGCTAACTGAAGAAGAGATTCCCAAGATTATGTACAAGGTGAGTTTCTAAACATTAAACAACTTCAAAAGTAGTTTTGATAGTCTCCATGCCAAAAGAAAGGACATTTTGCATTACATGTCATTTTCATCACTCTTACTTTTACTCCTAGAGCTGTCAAGACTATTAGATGGATGTATTTATTAATGTGTAAGAGGAGATTGCCATATGGTTCCACTGAGCCATGTAAATGACTAGAGGACATTTTCAGTAGTAATTATGTCTTGATTGCACATGTGTGTCCTAAACTTGAAAAGAGGCATAAAAACTGCAGGATAAAATTAGGATAGGAATTTGTGGAGTTGAGGTTGGCAGGTAAATGAAAAAGTAAGGAAACCAGAAGATGTAACTGGCAGGCAACAAGTCCAAAGGTCAGGGGGTTGAAGCAAATCATAACTGACCAAGAAACATTTTAAAAAGTGAGGAAACAGAGATAGACATAAAGACAAACACACAGAAAGATCAGCGCTTAATCAGGACAAATTTGAAGCCATATTCAAAACAGAGGGTTATAAAGGTAGAATGGAGTGAAAATGAAAAAAAAAAAAAAAAGGCTAAAAAGTAAATCCAGGAAGCATTAAGTGAAAGCAAAATTTAATTGTATCATTGAAATGTAGGGAGACAAAGATGGCAGCACAAAGATGGGATAAAAATGATATCCAGTGGAAAAGGAAAGAAAATGCAAATGACAAAATTATTTCCACTTGTAGTAAGATGGTAGAGAAAGCAAGTATGGATTAGCTATGCAGTTCAACAAATAAAGTGAGGAATACCACTTTTATTAACCAATTTTGATGTTCAGGAAGATCTGAAAAGGCAAAGATAAAAGCAACAGTTATTAGAATAGTAAAGAAACAGAAAGAAAACAAATATAACTCCTGGTTAGCTTTTATTACATGGGAACAAGAGCAATTAAATGAAAACAATTCCACATAGTAAGGGAAATAGAAATGTATAATGGGAGAACAAGAAGATGACCGAACTTTGAAACCTCATGATTAGAAACAAATATTTAGGAAATTGTTGATTTTCAGGAATTAATTGTATAATTGTGTTCTTAGGAGATTTTAAATAAATATCACCTCAGAAAAGCAAGGCAAAATCAGCAGTCTCAGGATAGGAAAGGGAATTGTGACTCTGAGGGTGGGAAAATAGAAAAAAGTCCAATGGAATAGTAAATATTTAATAGAGAAAATCACCTAAAGAAGAGAACAAGGAACTTAAACAGCTGAGAGAGGCATTTTTAAAATGAATGCAGTAGGCCACAAAGGTATTATGTACTTATTGTGCAGTCCAAAGATGAAGTATATATAAGGTACACATAATTTGGTTACAGCTGGTTTACAATGTTTCATTTCAATAATTCTATGAGTGGCAGAAAGCTGAAAATGCTATTCTTTGGGGATATTTTAATGAGGCATAGTAAAGTAAAGAGATGGAGGTTTACAATCACATCTGATTTGACCCTGCCACACAGATTTGAGATGAGGGAGGATGGCTCAGCACATAAATGGAAAGAAAAACAAGAGGATGTGGCAGAGAAAATAGTAATTAGGCACATGGAAGCTCAGAGAGAAGGAGGGAAGATAACACTTCAGTCGTCGGCAATTTTGTATCCCAGCCACTAAGTATTGGCTAAAATCTTCCATTGAAATTCTGCCCTGCACCACTTTCTTCATTGCAAGCAAAGCCATTCATCAGTTCTTTCATGCTGGTTCAATTAAATCCTATAGTGCTCGGAGGCAATGTAGCGTCAGCTCCGGTGAAGAATTTCAATTTCGTAAACAGGCCTGTAAATATGCTACTGTGGATAAATTGGCCATCAGGGTGATAGAGAGTAGCAAACGAAAATGTGTGATTACAGCTAGTTTTAGTGTGCTAGAAAGCTGCTGAGCCATTACTGTGAGCAAGACAATGTTTTTTTCCTCCTCTGCTTATCTAGCGGTTTTGCTCTTTCCATATTAGCTATCTCTAGGCAAATACTCTTTGTCTGATTGATATTTCTCACTTAGTTACTTTCACAATAACACTGATCTAGATTTTTGAGAACTAAAATCTTACCCCTCAAACCCACTTTCCACTATCTCATCCTTCTAGGCCTTTCAGTCTTAGAGTTGCAGGAATATATGCTGGTTTTCTGTTTTTGCTTTTTTTGCTTTTTTTTAGAGGTCAACACAGTTTATTAACAACCAGCCAACTCCATTGCCCTTATATTCACTGTTCTATCATATTTTCCAAAAGCTTGAACTGTTGTATGATCCAAGACAGTTTGGTCCAATGGAGCATTCTTCCAAGTCATCACCTCATTGTCAGGGCAACAGTGAGTGACTAGGTCTCAAAACTCCATTTTCTCATCTTTTTTCTCTGCCCATTTTTTAGAAATTATTTTTTTCTTTTTTAATTTTTACAATGTTGTGGTTTCTGCAATACAGATTAACTGTAAAATGAAGGCTGCTCACCTATTTTCACATTTATTCCCTTGTTTTTATGAATCAATAAGGTTTGCACAACCTACTTTATACTGTTGAGGGAAAATGTGACAAAAGTTTTAGCT
Source organism: Redunca redunca (assembly GCA_006410935.1). Lineage (NCBI taxonomy): Eukaryota > Metazoa > Chordata > Mammalia > Artiodactyla > Bovidae > Redunca > Redunca redunca. The sequence goes on from SJYQ01000672.1 coordinate 1,379,984, forward strand.
AAAATGCATTATAGACAGAAGTTGCAGCTGCCTTCAAAGCAAGTGATATCTTAAAAATGATAATATTGTCTTAGAGGAAAAAAGTTATATCTTATTTTGTCAAAATCTCTTTATCATGCTAGTGATCAGAAACATTTGCAGAAATAACAGCTTTGGTATTGATAGAGAGAAAAAGAAAAAAACTTTTTTCATGATATTGCTGGTCAGTTCAGTTCAGTCACTCAGTTGTGTCCAACTATTTGTGACTCCATGGACTGCAGAATACCAGCCTTCCCCGTCCATCACCAACTCCCAGAGATTACTCAAACTGATGTCCATAGAGTCGTTGATACTATCCAACCATGTCATCCTCGGCTGTCCCTTTCTCCTCCTACCTTCAATCTTTCCCAGCATCAGGGTCTTTTCCAATGTGTTGGCTCTTCACATCATGTGACCAAAATACTGGAGCTTCAGCATCAGTCATTCCAATGAATATACAGGGTTGATTCCCTTTAGGACTGACTCCTTTGATATGTCTAACCACAAATACTGAACTTTAGATTTTCTCTTGCACAGATTTTTCCCAATATAAAATTCATGTGAAAGTGTATTTTGAGTTGAATAGTGTAAGAAAAAGCTGTAAACCAGAAGATCTCTGTAAACATCCATAGGTTCTCATTAGGAATCTGTCCTGTTGCTACTTTCTTTAATATTAGAAATCACAATCCTGCTCATCTTAAAACTTCATGTGTTCATATTGCATTATCCTTTCAATTGTATTCCAAGAAATGAGTAGAGAAAAATCAACTCTACTGATACATTTCACTTAAAAGTAAATGTTTTTGGACAGAATTTGATTAATATTGCCTTTTAATCTAAAATTAGCCTGTTTAATCATGAGTTTCACTTTTTAAAAAGAAACATAAGAAAACTGTGTTTGGTTCACAGATTGATTTCGCAGAGAGGATTTGAAACAACTTAGTTGAAAAATGAATGAATGCCTTTCTTTTTAACAAAGGAGGTAAGCAGGGAAATGCTTTAGAATAGCTCTTAAGATAGATGAAGAGGTATTTTGAGGATATTAAATGGTAACAGGCTGAGATATGTTCCTTGTTTTTGACAGTTAATCACCGTCTAGGATTTTAATTTACTTCCTATATCTGCAAGCCTTTTACACAGAATGGAAGTAAATGTCTTTTCATTCTTTATACAGAATGAAATAACTACATATATATATGTATAACTACATATATATCCTAATTAGGTCTATTTTAAAATATACTCAATTCAGATGAGAGGCTTTCACAGTTCAGTATTAGTGATGTTAAAAACATCTTATTATATTTTTAACAGGACCCTATATAAGCATTCCAAAATTTATATATTTTACATTCTTATAAACACTCATATAATTCTTAGAGATTTCTGGATGTGTGACCTCATAAATTGACACACCCCACAATGCAGTGCAATGGTGAAGTGATATACTTTGGTTTGGCACATTTGTATTAAATTCACAACTCTGCCACTCATTGACTATAAAAATGTTGATTTAATAATCAGTTCAGTCAGTTCAGTCTCTCAGTTGTGTCCGACTCTTTGCTATCCCATGAATCGCAGCACACCAGGCCTCCCTGTCCATCACCAACTCCCGGAGTTCACTCAGACTCACGTCCATCGAGTCAGTGATGCCATCCAGCCATCTCATCCTCGGTCGTCCCCTTCTCCTCCTGCCCCCAATCCCTTCCAGCATCAAAGTCTTTTCCAAGGAGTCAACTCTTCACATGAGGTGGACAAAGTTCTGGAGTTTCAGCTTTAGCATCATTCCTTCCAAAGAAATCCCAGGGTTGATCTCCTTCAGAATGGACTGGTTGGATGAAGGATTATTCAACAAAAAATAGATATATTCTCTAAACCATGATTAATGTACTAATCCCCTCAGTTCAGTCGCTAAGTTGTGTCCGACTCTTTGTAACCCCATGAACTGCATCATACCAGGCCTCCCTGTCCATCACAAACTCCCAGAATTCACCCAAACCCATGTCCATTGAGTCTGTGATGCCATCCAACCATCTCATCCTCTGCTGGCCCCTTCTCCTCCTGCCCTCAATCTTTCCCAGCATCAGGGTCTTTTCAAATGAGTTGGCTCTTCACATCAGGTGGCCAAAGTATTGGAGTTTCAGCTTCAGCATCAGTCCTTCCAATGAATATTCAGGACTGATTTTCTTTAGGCTTGACTGGTTGGATCTCTGGCTCTCAAGAGTCTTCTCCAACACCACAGTTCAAAAGCATCAATTCTTCGGCACTCAGCTTTCCTTATAGTCTAACTCTCACATCCATACATGACCGCTGGAATCATCAGTTAACCTCATTTGTAAATTTATGGATAACATAATGTTAATAAGTACATTGGATTTTGAGAAGCTTAAATAAGATGTGCTGTGCTGTGCTTAGTCGATAAGAAGTGTCTGACTCTGTAACCCTTGGACCTCTAGAGACCCACCAGGCCTCTCTATAGGGATTCTCCAGTCAAGAATACTGGAGTGGGTTGTTATGCCCTCCTCTAAGTGATCTTCCCAACTCAGGGACTAAACCCAGGTCTCCTGCATTGCAGGCAGATTCTTTACTGTTTGAACTATGAGGGAAGCCCTTAAATAAGACATTACCTGAAACATTCTAAGTAGAGTAATTGTGCAACAAAAGTTAACACTATTACTACTACTAACAATAATAGCATATCATATCTATAAGCCATTTGTTTAGCTTGCAATGTCTTTCATAATGAAGGTTTTTCCCCCTATTTTTGTGATGTTAGTGTGATCTATATGAAGTGATGCACATTTTTAAGCAAATGGAAATTTCAAATAAATGTTCTGATAGTCTATATCATAGGTTGGGAAACTACATACCATGAGCTGAATCTGACTTGCAGCCTGATCACATAAATCAAGTTTTCTTTGACACAATTATGCCCATTTGTTTTCACATTGTCTCTGGCTGCTTTCCTACTGCATGACAGTGTTGAGTAGTGATGTCAAAGACCATCTGGCCCACAGAGCTTATAGTGCTTACTATCTGGCTCTTTATAGAAAAGCTTGCCAACCTCTGGTCTGTGTCATACTAAATATTTGGATTTTTTTTAAGCCCAGTAATTTTATGGTAATTTCAGAATTTTCCTAAAAGTTTTTTATTGGAAGATTCTTCTTGTCTCCAAGGATGTCAGTGAGCCCAAACACCATAGGCCCACAACGGAAATCTTGATACTTCCCCCTGATCCAGTACTTTCCATCTCTGCTAATAGCACCAAGTTTCCTAGAGAAAATTTTGATTTATATCCTTTTCTCTTATCCCTACACTACCTAGTCCACCATCGTGTTTTATAGAAACTAGCTCCAAAATATCTCCTCACACTCTTCACTCCTCTTTCTTCCCCTTTCCCCACTGTACTCCAAGTCATCTCTCTATTTATTTACTACTGCTACTGTAATAAGTAAGTATACATTTAATGGCATAAAACAACCAAATTTTATCCTAGTTCTGGAGACCTGAAATTTAAAGTGAGTCTCACCAGGAAAAAATCAAGGTGATGGCAGCTGGATTCCTTTCTTAAATCTCTGGAGATAATCCATTTCTTGATCTTTCCCTTTGCCAGAGGTTTCCTTATTTCTATAAAGCTACCAATGATCATCTGAATCTTTCTCATGGACAAGCTTGCTCTCCAGTTCTGAGTCTCCTGCCTCCTTCTCTCTTACTGTGGACCATGCCAGCATCTGGATAATCCAGGGAAAGTCCTAACCTTAAATTTGAATATTAGCAGTATTATCCTATCTGAAACTTTATTCTATCTTCTTCTCATTTAACATAAAATATGTGTTGTATTAATATACCTTAAAACTTCCTAAGAAGTAAATCTTACATTGTATTCCTATTACCAAAAGATATAACAGTAAGTAAAAGGGTGAATGGAAACATTTGGAAGAGATAAATAGTTATGTGACCTACACTGTGAGGATAGTTTCTAGGAAGTACGCTGTGCTGTGTGCTGAGACGCTCAGTCATGTCCGACTCTGTGACTCCGTGGACTGTAGCCCGCCAAGTTCCTCTGTCCATGGGGATTCTCCAGGCAAGAATACTGGAGTGGGTTACCATGCCCTACTCCAGGGGATCTTTTCAACTCAGGAATCAAACCCAGGTCTCCCACATTGCAGGCAGATTCTTTACCATATAAGCCACCAGAGAAGCCCAAGAATACTGGAGTGGGTAGCCTATCCCTTCCCCAGGGGAACTTCCCAATTCAGGAATCAAACTGGGGTCTTCTGCATTACAGGCTGATTCTTTACCAGCTGAGCTACCAGGGAGGCCTCCTGGAAGTATATTTGTCTCCAAATTCATCAAGTTGTAAATATTAGTTGTATGCAGTTTTTCTGTACATCAAAAAATTTTAGTAAAATTTGAAAAGTTATACACAGACATCATATGACCCAGCAAATCTACTCCTAGATATATACCTAGAAGAAATAAAAATATATGTCCACACAAACTTATATACAAATATTCATCGAAGCATTTTTGTAACAGCCAGAAATTGAAACAACTCAAATGTCTACCAGCTGATAAATGAATTAACAAAATGTGATATATCCTTATCATAGAAAGGATTCAGCAATTAAAAAATATATATGAAGTACTGATACATGCTGCAATATGCATTAACCTTGAAAATATGCTCTATGAAGAAACCAGACACAAAAAGCCACACATTGCTTGATTTCAGTTATATAAAGTGTTGAAAAGAGACTATATATGTGTGTGTATATATATATATATACACACACATATATATATAATGGTATTCTACATATATACATATATATATAGAGAGAGAGAGAGAAAGAGAGAAAATAGATTAATGCTTTCCTAGAATTGAGGGTTGGAGAGAAATGGGAGTGATTGCTAATGAGCACGAGGTTTCTTTTTGAGGGTGATGAAAATACATAGCTGTTTGTGGTAATAGTGGCACAACACTAAGTATACCAAAAACCACTGGATTGAACTTTGAATCTGTGAATTGTGTAGTGTGCGATTATATCTCAAGGTGTCATTAAAATAAAGATTAAATTACAAATTAAATTTGTTTTTTTACTTAGGGGAAAATATTTTCCGTTTAAGAGACATACAAAAAATAATAATATATTAAGTTGTACATAGTGAATTCCCAATAATTATCAGCTATTATTATATGATTATTATTTTCTCCAATAGAACTAGTTCCCTAATCTTGTTTTCAAAGATACATTAGGGCCCAAGAGCAAGGGTAAGGGGCAAGCAGATGATTGTGATAACAACAGCTAATGATTATTTAGTTTTTATTGTTTTATGATCACTGTATGAAGCACTACAGTCTTCCCAGTAGTTGAGTATGGTTGTGAGAGCTGACATTAAAGAAGAGAATGCCAAAGAATTGATGTATTTGAACTGTGGCGCTGGAGAAAACTCCTGAGAGTCCCTTGGATAGCAAGGAGATCAAACCAATTGATCTTAAGGGAAATCAAGCCTGAATACTCATCAGGAGGACTGATGCTGAAGTTATAGCTCCAGTATTTTGGCCATCTGATGCAAACAGCCGACTCACGGGAAGAGTCCCTGATGCAGGGAAAGACTGAGGGCAGAAGGAAAAGAGGGCAGCAGAGCCTGAGAGGCTGGATGGCATCACTGGTGCAATGGTCACAAACTTGGGCAAACTTCGGGAGACGGTGAAGGATAGGGAAGCTTGGCATGCTTCAGTCCATGGGGTCGCCAAGAGTCAGACTCAGCTGGGTGCCTGAGCAACAACAATATGAAGCGCTTTACAGAGATTATCTCATTTTTAACTTTGCTCCAAATTTACACAGAAGAAACTCACATTTCAGGAACTTTCACAACTACTCCGTGGTAGTGATGGGGAAAACAAAACACGTCCAGATGCCCACAGAAACTCATCAGCTCTGGGCATATGAGCTCAATTGCTACAAAGGAAAGGACTGATTTTGAGTTGTTTAGACAACAAAGAAATAAAATATGAGGAAATGAACTTAGGCAGAAGAGTATTTTATATATATAGTGAGTGGGAAGTGGAACCCTCTCCTAAACACACTCCAACCTTTTTCTTGGGTCCTGCCATAAGTTAAAAAAAAAAAATTAGCAAAAATGGTATTCTAAGCTAATGATAACTATAATAAAATTCAAAAGTGGCTTATAATTGTTTAAGCAAAAGCTTTCCCCGAAATCAAATTAAAATGTGTTCATGTATAAAAAGGCTTTCAAATAATGATAAACAAGAACAGTCTTGAAACAAACCCTGAAATGCAGCAGGAGATTATGTCACCATTAAAAAAATGCAAGCTTCAAAATGCCCAGAGTTCCAAATTCACACAATCACACAAAAATAGATATGGATCTCATGTCTGTTTTCAAATACATAATTTGTCTTCATTAACAACTAACTAATACATCTATCATGCACTCATATTGACATCTGTGTAGGAGTCAAAATTTTACCAGTTTTGAAAAAGTAAAAGTTATCTCAACAATGATATCACAATTAACCATACAAAGCCACCACTCGTGTATGTAAATCTACTTTCTTCTTGCTCAAAACATTTCTTCTCCTCTCTCCACCTTCTCAACTTTTAAGCTATGTGTAGGTGTTTGTGTGTATGTGTTTTGTGGAAGACAAAATTCATTAATGAGATGATTCTATTCAGGCTATTGCAATAAGGACAGCATTCTTTAATGAGAGACAACTCAGAAAAAAAGAAAGGAAGAAGACCTGAGATTTTATAGAGACAAGTAGACAGTGGCGACTCATTGAGATTTTGTTTACACAAAGTAGTAGGCAAAACTGTATAATATAATGACTATAGGTACAAACATTGACAGCAAGCTTAAAAGCAAAGCAAAGGAATTATAAAAATCAGAATGGAGTCCTTTTAAGGAAGAGGTAGGAAAGGGGATCTGTGAATGATAAACAGGTCATTTCTAAAATGCTGGCAATTTTCATTTCTTATTCTGCATGTTGTTTTCTCTTTGTAATTAATCTTTAAATTCTGTTTATGTTTTTATTGTTGTTACTGTTTAGTTTCTAAGTTGTGTTGAACTCTTTTGCAATCACATGGACTGTAGCCCACCAGGCTCCTCTGCCCATGGGACTTCCCAGGCAGAATACTGGAGTTGGTTTGCCATTTCCTGCTGCAGGGAATCTTTCTGACCCAGGGATTGAAACCACATCTCCTGCATTGGCAGACAGATTCTTTACTGCTGAGCTACCAAGAAAGCCCATATATGTTTTTATAAATCCTCTATAAATTCACAAGTAACAAAAGTTAATTTCATTTTAAAACTATAGTTTGTTAGTTGTTCTTCCACCACGTATTGAAACAGTCCATCATTTACTCAGTGATCTGTAATGTTACTTTTGTACTATATCAAGTATTATATAACTGAAAGTAAATGCTAAATTCAATTTGAAAATTTGATAGTAGATTAATATCTGGTATACATGTAGAACTTCCTCAAATCAATAGACATTTGATTGTTAGCTCTTTAGGAAAATGACAAAAGACATAATCATTTCTAGAAGAGGAAAATAAATGTCCTCAAATAACATGTATATGAATATATTTAAAATCTTATAAACCCCAACCTTCGCTTTTTTAAGTCAATTTTTTCTAGAAGTTTTAGGGTCACAGAAAAACTGAACAGAGAGTATAGAGATTTCTCACATAGCTCCTGCCTTGATATTTATAGCCTTGTGCATTATCAACATCCCCCACCAGAAGAGTACAGTTATTATTATTAGTTATCAGTTATTATTATAATTGATAAATCTATATTGACACATCATAATAACCCAAAGTCCGTAGTTCTCATTGCCATTGACTTGGTATTATACATTCTCTAGGTTTGGACAAATTTATAACAATATGTACCCATCATTATAATATCACACAGAGTATTTTCACTGCCCTAAAAATTCACTGCGCTCCTCCTATTTATCCTTCCACCACCACCCCTCACTGACACTAACTCCAGACAAATCATGATCTTTTTTAGTATCTCAATAGCTTTGCTTTTCCAGAATATCATATGTTTGGAATCAAATGAGTGAGTGAGTGAGTGAAGTCGCTCAGTCGTGTCCGACTCTTTGCAACCCTGTGGACTGTAACCTACCAGGCTCCTCTGTCCATGGGATTTTCTAGGCAAGAATACTGGATTGGGTTGCCACTTCCTTCTCCAGGGGATCTTCCCGACCCAGGGATTGAACCCAGGTCTCCCACCTTTCAGGCAAAGGCTTTAACTTTTGAGCCACCAGGGAAGCCGTTTCCTCTATCTCTTTTCATGTCTTGAGAGCTCATTTCTTTTCAGGGAGAAATAATATTGCAATGTCTGGATATACTACAGTTTATTTATCTGTTTATCTATTAAAAGACATCTTGTTTTCTTCCAAGTTTTGGCAATTATTAATAAAGTTGTTATACATATCCACACCCAGGTTTTTGTGTGAACACAAGTTTTGCACTCCTTTGGGTAAATACCAAGGAGCATGATTGCTTTAGTTTAGTTTTGTAAGACACCTCCAAACTGTGTTCCACAAAAGATAACCATTTTGCATTCCCAATAGCAATAAATGAGAGTTCCTATTGCTCCTCTTCCTTACCAGTACTTGGTGTCAGTGTCCTAGATTTTGGCCATTCTGATAAGTGTGAGTGGTATCTTACTGTTGCTTTAATTTGCATTTCTCTGATGACAAAAGATATGGAATATTTTTTCACATGGTTATTTGGCATCAGTATGTCTTCTATAATATTTATTCTTGATAAAACTCTATGATGACTAGAAAAGGACTTATTTAATCTGATATGATGTAATGATGTATCTATTGAATCACACAGCAAATATAAAGCCAATGGTAAATGTAAAAGTCAATTCATAAAATTATCAGCAGAACAAAGATGCTTGCCCTATTGGGTTAGAAGCCTTGTTCAGTTCAGTTCAGTCACTCAGTTGTGTCCAACTTTTTGTGACCCCATGAATCGCAGCACACCAGGCCTCCCTGTCCATCACCAACTCCCGGAGTTCACTCAGACTCACGTCCATCGAGTCGGTGATGCCATCCAGAAATCTCATCCTCTGTCGTCCCCTTCTCCTCCTGCCCCCAATCCCTCCCAGCATCAAAGTCTTTTCCAATGAGTCAATTCTTTGCATGAGGTGGCCAAAGTACTGGAGTTTCAGCTTTAGCATCATTCCTTCTAAAGAAATCCCAGGGCTGATCTGCTTCAGAATGGACTGGTTGGACCTCCTTGCAGTCCAAGGGACTCTCAAGAGTCTTCTCCAACACCACAGTTCAAAAACATCAATTCTTCGGCACTCAGCCTTCTTCACAGTCCAACTCTCACATCCATACATGACTACTGGAAAAACTATAGCCTTGACTAGACGGACCTTAGTCGGCAAAGTAATGTCTCTGCTTTTGAATATGCTATCTAGGTTGGTCACAACTTTCCTTCCAAGGAGTAAGCGTCTTTTAATTTCATGGCTGCAGTCACCATCTGCAGTGATTTTGGAGCCCAGAAAAATAAAGTCTGACACTGTTTCCACTGTTTCCCCATCTATTTCCCATGAAGTGATGGGACCAGATACCATGATCTTCGTTTTCTGAATGTTGAGCTTTAAGCCAACTTTTTCACTCTCCTCTTTTACTTTCATCAAGAGACTTTTTAGTTCCTCTTCTCTTTCTGCCATAAGGGTGGTGTCATCTGGATATCTGAGGTTATTAATATTTCTCCTTGCAATCTTGATTCCAGCTTGTATTTCTTCCAGTCCAGCATTTCTCATGATGTACTCTGCATAGAAGTTAAATTAGCAGGGTGACAACATACAGCCTTGATGTACTCCTTTTCCTATTTGGAACCAGTCTGTTGTTCCATGTCCAGTCCTAACTGTTGCTTCCTGACCTGCATACAGATTTCTCAAGAGGCAGGTCAGGTGGTCTGGTATTCCCATCTCTCTCAGAATTTTCCAGTTTATTGTGGTCCACACAGTCAAAGGTTTTGGCATAGTCAATAAAGCAGAAATAGATGTTTTTCTAGAACTCTCTTGCTATTTCCATGATCCAGTGGATGTTGGCAATTTGCTCTCTGGTTCCTCTGCCTTTTCTAAAGCCAGCTTGAACATCAGGAAGTTCTTGGTTCACGTATTGTTGAAGCCTGGCTTGGAGAATTTTGAACATTACTTTACTAGCGTGTGAGATGAGTGCAGTTGTGTGGTAGTTGGAGCATTCTTTGGCATTGCCTTTCTTTGGGATTCGAATGAAAACTGACCTTTTCCAGTCCTGTGGCCACTGCTGAGTTTTCCAAACTTGCTGGCATATTGAGTGCAGCACTTTCACAGCATTATCTTTCAGGATTTGAAATAGCTCAAGTGGAATTCCATCACCTCCACTAGCTTTGTTCGTAGTGATGCTTTCTGTGATATTCTTTTTTTTTTTTTTTTTTACTTTGCAATACTGTATTGGTTTTGCCATACATTGACATGAATCCACCACAGGTAAGGCCCACTTTACTTCACATTCCAGGATGTCTGGCTCTAAGTGAGTGATCACACCATCGTGATTATCCAGGTCATGAAGATCTTTTTTGTACAGTTCTTCTGTGTGTTCTTGCCACCTCTTCTTAATATCTTCTGCTTTTGTTAGGTCCATACCATTTCTCTCCTTCATTGAGCCCATCTTTGCATGAAATGTTCCCTTGGTATCTCTAATTTTCTTGAACAGATCTCTAGTCTTTCCCATTCTGTTGTTTTCCTCTATTTCTTTGCATTGATTGCTGAAGAAGGCTTTCTTATCTCTTCTTGCTATTCTTTGGAAATCTGCATTCAGATGCTTATATCTTTCCTTTTCTCCTTTGCTTTTCACTTCTTTTCTTTTCACAGCTATTTGTAAGTCCTCTCCAGACAGCCATTTTGCTTTTTTGCATTTCTTTTCCATGGGGATGGTCATTTAAGGGCCTAGGTCTGATAGACAGAAGCCTTGTAGGGCTTCTCAAATTCCTTTGAGCCTCTTCTTCCCTCTTGGTTAACACCCCTCCATTTTCAGACTTAGACAAAATACATAATACAGATACAAACAATAGCATAGGACATGGGATCTGACTTCCAAAGTAGTCACTAGATAACACAAATCAGAAGTTCCATCAAGAGTGGAACTTGCTGGAGAAAAGTAAGGAACAGGAGAGGGCTAGATAAATTCTCCTCCCCTCTCTTCTGGAGAAGATTCTAGCATGTAGTCCTTCCAAAGAGCCCCGCATGCCATACCTAATGATCAATCCACTACGTTTCCTTGTGGCTCATTGTAACACACTGTATTTATTGTATTTTGTTGTTTTTGCAACTTACCTTGCTCCACTTCCTTTTATTTTTCACTGTTACAATTGTAGGCTTGCTTGTACAGTAAGTTTCCCATAAATGAATGTGTTCTGTTTTGACAACATATTTGTAAGTTCAATTTGTAAGTCCAACAGAGTTAGCCTAGGTACTCAACTATCACAATTGGCTATATAGTACTGTAATGTAATGGGTTTAAAATACTTTTCACCCAAATAGTACATAAAAACAAATACAAAAGTAAACATTTTAAATCTTACAGTACAGTACCTTGAAAAGTACAGTAGTACAGTACAATAGCTGGCATACAGGGGCTGGCATTGAATCAACAAAGAGAGTTACTGATTAGAGGAGGAGGGAGAGGTGGCGGGCGATGGTGGAGCCAAAAGCTCATTAGCATTAGGAGACAGAGAACAAGCAGCAATTTGACGCACACCTTACCTGATTGGACATGTAAGTGCACATTCACATGTTTGAAAGTTTGTAACTTGAAGGTTCATTTGTAGGGGACTTACTGTACCTTACAAAAATAGTACTGAAACTGAGCAGGACCCCTTGGGCTTCCTGGGCATGGGAGGCTTTCTGTTCAGCCTCCATGATCTTCCTTGAGTTTTAAAGGACAGGGAAGGAAGGGGATGCAGAGGCAAGAGAGGAGCAGCCAAGAAACCATAGCACAGTCTTGGGGTGGAGTCCTGGTTCCCCCTCAGGTGACACACAGGGAAATATCTTTGAGCTCTTCCACAGAACCAAAACCTCCCACCAAAGGGAAGAAGTCAACTAGTTGTCACCTTGCCTGTTTAACTTATATGCAGAGACAATCATGTGAAATGCCGGGCTGGATGAATCACAGGCTGGGATCAAGATTGCTGGGAGAAATATTAATATCAACAAACTCAAGTGTCCAAATGATACCCCTCTAATAGCAGAAAGTGAAGAGGAACTAAAGAGCCTCTAGGTGAGGGTGAAAGAGAGTGAAAAGCTGGCCTGAAGTTCAACATTAAAAAAACTAAGATCATGGCATTCAGTCCCATCACCTCATGGCAAAAAGAAGGGGGAAAGGTGAAAGCAGTGACAGATTTTATTTTCCTTGGGCCCCAAAGTCACCTCAGATCATGACTGCCATGAAATTAAAAGATGCTTGCTCCTTGGAAGGAAAACTGCTTTGCAGACAAAGTTCCATGTAGTCAAAACTATGGCTTTTCCAGTAGTCATCTGAGAGTTCCTGGAGCTGCAAGGAGATCCTAAAGGAAACCAGTCAATCCTAAAGGAAATCAACCTTGAATATTCATTGGAAGGACTGATGTTGAAGATGAAGCTCCAATACTTTGGCCATCTGATGAGAAGAGCTGACTCATTGGAAAAGACCCTGATGCTGGGAAAGATTGAAGGCAAAAGGAGCAGGTGGTGGCAGAAGATGAGATGGTTAGACAGCATCACTGACTCAATGGACAGGAATTTGAAACACTAAACTCCTAGAGATACTGGAGGTCAGAGGAACCTGGCATGCTGTAGTCCATGGGGTCGCAAAGTGTCGGACGTGACTTAAGGACTGAACAACAACAGTTACAACTGCATGATGAAGCCCTTTTCATCCCAGAGACAGTCACAGTTTGCCCACCTGACACCAGGGGATCTAGATTGAAGGAATGAGGGCTCTGCACACACCCTGACCCTTATCAATAACCCCATTCCTTGACTATAAAATTCCTCACAAACTACTCTGGGTTGGGACATATTGTTTTGCAGGCCTTAGCCAGCAGTGGTCCCCTTTGCCTGGCAAAACAATGAAGTTACTCTTTTCTACTTCACCCAAAACTCTCTTTCTGAGGTTTAATTTGATGTCAGGGGACAGAGCCTGGATTCAGCTTCAGCTGAAAGCACATTGCTTGGAGCAAGAACCTCTTTCTACCCAAATTTAAAGGCAGGAATACATCCCAGAATCATGAACCTCATTTTGATCATTTATACCAACTCTGAGTTGATCAATTTCTATATTGATAACCAGTCTAATACACTTTTTATTTTAATACCCAAGAGAATCTTACTCTTGATAATACCTCTATCAGGAGATGAAATCCTGTGGCTTACTCCAATTCTCAGGAATTATGTCATAATATCTATTGACAAACTTTTCTTGCACTGAGATTGCTAAACCTCATTGGTCTTGGAATCCCTATAGTCTTTATCCATCAGCCTATAATGATGCCTAGAACTTTCTTGAAATTGTATCAATTCTACTGGCTACTTACCAAGTGTTACTTGTCTCCATATTCTCTACCCTCTAAAAGTTTTACTCTCTGGAACTGGAACCTCATTCTAGTGACTGTATTTGTACATTTCACTATGTCTTGGTCTGCCACATCCCACTATAGATACTCAGTATACTACACAGGTTCACTTAATAACTATTTGATCCAAAAGCACACTCATCTTAACAGAATACTATCTACCTTTTAAAAAGATACTTCATATTTTCATGAACAATGCATTCATTTTTTGTTGGTAAGAATGAGCCTCATTATATTATTCAGACTGCAATTTGTTATAAGACCCTCAGGGACATTATTGTAATCAGTTAGTAAGCTCAACTAAGTCTTCTAAAAGTAAATTTTAATTCATTCTTATTATAGGGTACAATTTATCAGTATTGCAATTCTTATTTTCTGCTCAAGATTCAAAACATAATGCTTAATTTTATAAACATTATAAATATTTAGGTGAATGATTCATATGTAAAATTTTGTTCCAGAAGAAGTGATTTTTTCTTTCTTCCTTTTAGTTGATTGGTATGTTATTAGATTGGATGGAATATGATACTACTGAATTTGCTGGCATATTGACTTACTGACAATTTCCAATGTATGTGTATATGTTGTCATATATATTCACATACAGAGAGAGAGAGAGCGAAAATGTTTCCAAATCAGAATTTAGCATGAAGACATTGTAGTTGTGTGTGAACTGGTTGCCTTGGTAAGGTTAAGGTTAAGTCCAAAGTGAAAGACAATGTCTAGGCTAGCATTCTTTATGATCTTATGATTGGAGTCTATCTGTTTTATGACTTTAATTTATACAGTTCATTATTATATTTTAATATACCATTTAAAATGCATGATGATAAATAAAAAATATTTTTCTAACTTGATCATAACTTTTCATGATTCATCAAACCTATACAAATATATACCAATATGCTCCTGTAAGTTACAAGTTGGAAATAGTAATTTTTTTTACCTTTTACATTTCTTTAAAATAATTAATTTTTAATATTCCACACAAATAATTGTTTACATAATTACAGTTATATCTAAGTGCTTTAAACAATATAGTAACAGGAAGTAAAAGGTTAAAATATGGCAAAACTGTACAAGCTGCAGTAGTTATTTCACAGAAATTTTAGGTGCCTTCAGTAGAAAATCAGAATTAACTTACCAGGGAATACTGAGTATGAAGGCTATTAGACATTTTCACACTTGGATTCAAATATTTCATCATTATTGAGCTTACACAGAAAAAAAATAGGTGTAATGTATACTTTAAATATGAATTTTTAAAATAACATAGAAATATTTTGAGATTCTGCAATTAGAAATAAGTATATTAATATTTAGATTTTACTTCATGGTCAGGATAATTATATTAATAAGCATAGCTAATACACAGTGAACTCCTTTAAAGTTCTAATCATTTAATAATAAATGTGATAATAAGCAACACTTATTCTGAGCATATTATGTAACTAAAACTGTGTTAAATGCATACTCTCATAATTGTCACAATAATCTTCAGTTATGGTTGGGATTGTTTTGAAGTTTAGACAACTTACTAAGCCTCTGAAAACTTCAATAAACTGCTCAAGGTGAAAGAGTATGTAGAGGACAGAACAGGAATCCAAATAAAAATCTAGGTATTTCAAATGCTTTACTTTTTCAATAGCTTCACCAAACTAATTTTTGACATCTTCTTGATTTTAACAATCATTCCTATATCAGCTAGAGTTTGCTTAGGGTATACTAAGTGTAATATGGAATAAGAAACGTATTTTAGGAATTAAACTTTGCAGAATAATGAGAACAGCTGGGAAAATAATTCTGAAGGGGATAGCAGGGTGATCAGACAAAAGTCACCAACCAGGAACCATAATGAAGTCTACTGGATGTTACCACCTCTCTCCTTGCAAGGGCCCTGAAATTATTNTAGCTATTACTACAGAAAAACTTAAAGTCATCTAAACAGATGCACAAAGACATGAAAAATATTCAATTTTCAGATCCGAAAGACTGAAGAGAGAAAAAAGAAAAGAAATAAAAGAAGCTAATTTTGGCCAAAATTGAAAATTTTAAAATTATTTTATCCTATGGAAGAATATCTGTCACAAATATACAAGGAATATCATCCTTAAAAGTGGGAAGTTAGTGGCGATTTTTTAAAGTTCAGGATTAATGTAAGAATATTGTTCACTGCTGCTGCTGCTGCTAAGTCGCTTCAGTCGTGTCTGACTCTGTGCGACCCCATAGACGGCAGTCCACCAGGCACCGCCATCCCTGGGATTCTCCAGGCAAGAATACTGGAGTGGGTGGCCATTTCCTTCTCCAATACATGCATGCATGCTAAGTCGCTTCAGTCGTGTCCGACTCTGTGCGACCCCATGGACAGCAGCCCACCAGGTTCCTCTGTCCACGGAATTCTCTAGGCAAGAGTACTGGAGTGGGTGCCATTTCCTTCTCCATTCACTCTTACTATTTCTATTCAAATCATATAGAATTATCATATGATTTAAATCATATAGAAGCAACAGTAAGAATAAGAAATGTATTAAAATATAAATATTTGAAAGCAAGTGGCAAAATTATTTATATTAGCAGATATTTTGATGTCTATGCAAAATATGCAAGAGAATCAACAGAAAGACTATCAAAGAGTTAGTAAAAGAGCACTCTTAAAATGTAATAAGTAAGATGACCTTTTCAATACCAACAGAAAAAACATAAGGCATCTATAAGAGCAAATCTAAAAGAAGATGTGTAAAACAATAATGGAGAAAATTATAAAGTATATATTGAAAAACATTAAAGGACATCTAATAAATTAGAGGTACAATTTGGAAAGAGGAAGACTCATTTTCATAGAGATGTCAATTCTCAGATTACTCAAGAAAGTTACTATAAATTCAATAAAAACCTTATTAGGTATTGTTGACTGTGATAATTTGACAAGCTGTTTATTAAATTTATCTGGAAGGGGAAAGTTCCAAGAATAGTCCTGACATAATGAAAATAATGAGCTGCAAAAGCTTGTTTTCAAAGGGAAAATATTTTAAAGTTATCATAATTAGTTAGTCATATGGGGAAGAAATGGCTCTCTTGGTAAACTATACAAAACAACAAATTTCCACAGGTTAAAGATTAAATCTGAGTAGTAAAATTTAATCTTTATAAATAAATCAGAGTACTAGATTTCAATATCAGGATAGATATAATTTCTTAAAAAACACAGAAAAAAAATGCTAGCAACTAAAGAAAAAATTGATAAATTCTACTACACTGTAATTAAGAATATATGTATTGCAATCTATTATTTGTTAGTTATCTGTTATTGCATAACAGATCAGCACAAATTTGGGGTCTTAAATATACACATTTGTGTTATCAGTTGCTGTGAGTCAGGCATCTGAGCATAGCTTATCCTTAGTCTTCTGTAAAGTTGCAAAGTGTTGGCTAAGGCTGAGTTTTTCACCTGAAGGCTGGACTTGGGAAGGGTCAACTTAGAGATTCATTCAGTTTGTTGACAGTTTACTTATTGGTAGCTCTAGGACTCCTAGCAGTTTTCTTCTTCAAAACCAGTAAGGAGAACCAGACTCCAGAAAAGTTTAGTAGGAAAATAGACATTTGCCTACCATAGTCTTATATGTAGTATCATAGTTCTGGGAGTGACATTCCATCACTTTGGTTATACTTTGTTAGTTAGAAATATTAATAAGTCACAGGTCCTACCCACACTCAAGGGGAAGAGATTATACATGGGCATGAAATATCTGGAGGTAGGAACATAGAGAGTCACATAAAAGTCTGTCTGCCACAGGTTTGTACATTTTGAATTACAATAACTAAATAGATACCTTTGAACTGAAACTCCAAAATATAAATTTAAAAATTACTAACATCATTTAATCTCTTGTGTGTACCTTCCATAGACCATGTCTATTACTCCCATGCCACGCTATGTCCCTCCCAACCAACCATTAGCATGAATTTTTGTTCTTATCATCCTTTAAGAAAACTAGATTTATCATGTTTTATTTTTTTTCCTCTAGTTTTCCTTGTTTGTTAGCTTAAAAAAGCACATTATATTATTTACAGTCATCTTTTATTTTCTTTTTTTCACTTAACACTTTATTTCTTATGTAAGTCTCATTGAGATTTATTTATGTTGTATCTGTAGTTCCTATATTTTCACTCTGTACTGTGAGTATACCCCAGTGATTATATTCATGAATTTATCTTAGGAATTAGGAGTTAGTTTTGGGTTTTCTTCACTTTTTGTTATGATGAACAGTGATATAAAAGCTCTTCCATACATCTTCTGATTCATTATTGGGTTTTTCTAGTATATATATCTAAAAGTGGTATTTCTTTCTCTTAGGGCACAAGCCTCTTCAAATTTATTATGTAATTTTAAAATTATTTTCTGAAGTTAGAGGTTTAATAGACTTCAAGTTCATTAATTCATTCAATAAGTACTGGTGGCACTTGTCACAAATATGTCATTAGATGTAGTTAAGAATCAAATTTCTATAACCTCAAATTTGATTTTTAAATAAACTAGGTTTGGACTTTGTACATACTGTTATATTTTGATGATTTTCTATTATTTATAATGTCTTGAAAAATATATAAAACTGTGGAAATGGCATTTTTTATCAATAATCCAGTTTTGCTTCAAGAACATGACTTGTAATCACAGAGCAAGTAGTTCATAAATTGAAGCAGTCCATTGTACATAAATCAAATCCTTACCAACTAGACAGAAAATAAAATTAATAGACATTGTTTATGGGTAATTTGAATACAGCCACATGAACCTGGGCTTCAGTGATAGAAATTTAAAGCATGCTCACACTTAAGGTGCTCAGATATGGTAGAAAAGTAGAGGGGCCACAGGTAAATGGAAGTTGTTTAGAAGCGATATGGAGATTTCTTTTTGTTGAATGAGGTTTTATTTTAGTCTGGTGAAATTTCAATGCCTTCTAAATTTTAGTAATTCAGGCATTTACCAGCATGGTGTGTGGAATTTTTTCATCCAAATGGTTTGACAGGAGAAATATTGAAGTGAACAAGAAATTTTATTTTCCTGGAAAAACTACCAACTGTGTTCCAGTGAAACCATATTGCTTTTAAATTAGCATGTTTCCTTAATAATATCTAACCCTCATCTGTAACTTTTCAATCACTTTCAATTCCTATTCAAACCTCCCCTCTGTTACTTTAAAGCAGCCTAGACTAGTAGTTTTGGTTTCTTACAGCAGGAAAGAAGAAATTTCCTGCTCTTATTCCCCTAGCTCACCCTCCCTCATTCCTTGATTATGTATTACTGACAACAGAATGTGAGCATGGACAATATTCACTGTGTTAAATGAAGATTTCAAGGCACAGAAAACTAGTTCCTTTTCAGTACTGCTGGTGATCTTTACAGTGCTGCCTCCTGGTTCTCTATGGATCTGATGTTCAAATGCTCACTCTTATGAGGTCTTTTTGTAGGTTCTTTAGAAGAGTCTGGAGCTCCTCTCCCTATTAAATCCCCTCAAGAGAAATCTAGTTAAAGCATGGCTCATTCCATGCCTTTAGCTGCCACCACAGGGGAGGTCTCCGAGGGCATAGAATCAGCAGAATCAACCAGAATGGCCCCACATCATGGGATATTTAAGTCTTATCCTTACTATGCCAGAAGTTGAGGACTGTCCCCAAACATTCTATCTCAGTTCCACCACCTCTTTCCTCTCTTCACCCCCAATACCGTCTTCTTGTTTGTGATGGTGGTGGTGGTGGTGATGGTGGTCAGTGACTCACAGCATTCAGGTAAAAGAAAATCATCACTGGGAATTCCCTGGTTTTCCAGTGGTTCAGACTCTGTACTTTCACTAATGAGGAGATAGGTTCAATCCCTGTTTGGAGAACGGACTGCAAGTCATGTGGTGTGGCCAAAAAAAAAAAAAAAGTCACCATTTCCTAACAATTCAACGTCCTTTTCCCTACTCCATTCAGCCAGAGAGGGGAAAGGATTCTTGTTCTTTTAAGAACTCTGCATTTGTGCAAAAGGCACCATCCTCCTTCACAATCTCTAATATTTCTCTTCATCAGTGACCAGTCATTTTAGGACAACAGGGAGTTTAATGAATAGGACATGAAAAGTTTAATAATATTATTCTAAAAATACAACAGCTTCTACCATGAATATAGACCTATTATTTAAGTTTTTGGAGCATAAAAATATCAATAACTCTCAGGTGACATTTTAACATATAATTAAATTGCATAATTAGCTGATTGGGTAATTATTACATAACAACATAAAAGTTGTCAAGACGTATAAGCAGAACACAAAATTTATATTTCTAGAATTTATATTAAAAATTCTTCAGTATGAACATATATACAAAATTTATATTTCTAGATATTATATTAAAAATTCTTCATCTTGATGATCATAGTCATTTTACCTAAAACTATTTGAGATCCACACCAATAAAAGATAACCAGAGTTGCTATGAAACATGTGGAAGCATATTTCTACATGATTTGTTTTGAAGTTAAAATTTCCAGAAGTAGATAATTTTTAGTATGTATTGATAGCTTCTGGGTGAATAAACTGAAACAAAACAGGATCAAAGAATCTCCTTCTCCAGTATACAATGAAGTGAATGATATAGAAAAAGAAATACATCTAATATCCACCAAGGAAAGGGTCATGTCATAAATATAGGAGTGAAGACATAAAATGAAGACAGTATTCTCATGTGTTCTTCTAGCACTATTTTTTTACTTAAAAATTTGACTTCAATAAAATGTATATATTAAGAAAAAAGTCTGGCTAAATAGCTTTAATATAATTAGTATAATTATATATTTTTAGGCATGGGGAAATAATAGATTATATAATGATGATTTATGAAATGTACCTCTTCAAACTCTTAGAAGCATTCCTGAAGAAACATGAAATTTTAAAATGTCTCACGAATGTCCTAATATGGAGAGTAATGTACTGTGCATATAAGTTGTTACATACGGGAAAACTAGGAAAATCCATGGACAGGTGTAGCTCCAAAGAACACCAAAGATTTGGACATGCTATTTTCTAGGGTTCCTCACTGAATAGGGGCAAGGTCAGGATAAGAAAGACACCATAGATAGATGAGCAGACTGCACACTTGAAAGACAGGAGTGAGCTGTGATGTAAGAATATTTAAAGGGATTTCAGAAGAGGTAGCTGTCATCCATCAAAGGCTATAACTATTAATCCTTCAATTTCTCTCCTATCCTTATCCCTCTCATCCTGAGGGTATGGGAAAGGAAGATAGATAGCAATATCCAGTCCTCAAACAATGCCACCCAAAGAGAAGGCTAAATGAACCAAAAACTGCAAAAACTTTGTGAAAGGGTGACTAGAGATGTTTCACCATTTAATCTTTCAGAATTAATATGAGGTCTTGGCAACCCACTCCAGTACTCTTGCCTGGAAAATCTCCTGGATGGAGGAGCCTGGAAGGCTGCAGTCCATGGGCTCGCTGAGGGTCGGACATGACTGAGCGACTTTACTTTCACTTTTCACTTTCATGCATTGAAGAAGGAAATGGCAACCCACTCCAATGTTCTTGCCTGAAGAATCCCAGGGACAGGGGAGACTGGTGGGCTGCTGTCTATGGGGTCGCACAGAGTCGGACACGGCTGAAGTGACTTAGCAGTAGCAGCTGGGTAGAAGAGTATATATATCACACATACGTAGTATGAAAATGTCAGGACAGCTATATAATCAGTCTCTTGAGAAAAAGGAGAGGAGAAGTAAAGAAAGAAGTAATAAACATTGAATGAAAAAGATAGTAAGGTAAATAGAATAACTAGTTTGGAAGGAAAACAGATAATGAAACAAATCTCCATAGTGAATAATAATCATATGTAGAGGAAAACTGGTAAAGCATAACATTTTTCAAAAAAAGTTCCAAAAAAAGATGACAAAATAGAAAAATATGAAAATGGAAATTTATAAAACTAAATATAACAACAAAAACTCGAATCAGAATATTGAATCCAAGTAAAACTAGAACTTGAAATTATACAANAATATACAACCAGAGGGAATTATGGTTGCAAAACAGAATATTAAGGTTATATATCATGAAAAAAGTAACACTACAAGCAACAACAATTAGGAGAGAGGCAGGAACAAATATAACAACAATAACTTCAGATTCAACTGTTAACATTGATTTATGTACTTATGTGCAAGCCACAGTCTTGTTCATTTTCTCAATGAATTATCTCATATAGTCCTAAAAACCTATAAATATAATGTCCTAATCCCATTTTATAGTTTAAAATTAAGGAATAGCTATACTAAATGACTTGTCTGTAAGTGAAGTGAAGAGATTCGAATCCAGCCATCCTGACATCAGATCTTCCCTTACTATCCACTGTTAAGCACAATAATAACCTCACTTTGAATTATTATTAATGGTGCAATATACTGTTGGCTTTACTCATTAATTTTTACATTATTTACTTAAAAAAATAATATGTAGATATTCTTAGGAAAACGATGAAGTCATTACTCTAAAATAAAAAGCATATGTTATTAACATAAAGGCAGGAGATGATTGGGACTAAATGATCTCCCATCTCAATCCTTACGTCAGTAATTGACACTCTTTAAGAGACAAAAAGCCCAACTTGAATTGTGTCAGGGCAGGCAATACAAAGCTGCTAAAGTAGAAATAAAATGCCTGCCAATATTACTGATAACCAGTTCGTGTAAGAGCTGGTGTATATTTTCATAAAAATTAAGGATTCTAAGCAGGATTTGCTTAATATAATTCCATATTTTGAGAGAAGGAAAGAAATGGTGGATTATACAATAATTATTGGTGAAATATGCTTTTCAAAACTAAATTGGAATGATACATGGTCTATTTCCTAACAGAGTCAGCCAGTATTTTCCATAAAACCTGAAGAACTCCAACAACTAAATCAGAGAGTTTTGCAAGGCAATATTTTCTTGAATTTAGTCAACTGTACTTGGATTTTTATTTTAAATAAGCAGAGAGCTCTGTTTCATTGCAGTAGTGGATGAAATTCTGAATACATATGTTCCAAAATTAAATTTTCCATTTTGAATAGAAATTGAAAAGTAATGAAGAGCTCTACAATATAAAATTAAATTTCAGTTCAAGTGTCTTATCAATTTTTAATAACTAGAAAATAGGAAAATGCTGATAAAACAAAATTATGGCTTGCAGAACATAAGTTAGCATGCTGTTAAGAAAAACAAGTGAAAATGTTCTATCAAAGTTAAAAGAAATAAAATTTATATATAATAGCTTGTAATAGGAAACTGAAGGGAAAAGTCAAGTAATAAATCTTGATGACACCGTCCTACTAGATGTTTAATGTACTAATTTTTCATCTTTAATTCACTTTTCACTCACCTATCTATACGGAATAACAATCATAGTTACCAGCCTCTTAGAGCAAAGACATTCATGGGCTTATGCATCCTGTATTGAGTGAGTATAGAGCTCCACATATGAAGGTTAAAATGTTTAGAAAGTTTGAGACCAAAGATAAGGATAAATAATGAAGATAGAGAATATTTTCAAAGCTGCATCATATTTATATTAACATGTGACCAAGGAAGTGTTTTCTTTGGCATTGTGATTTTTCTGAAGTTGAGGGTTGTTTTTTTTTTTAAAGATTATGTGGTAAAAAATTAACAGGACTGGACAGGAGTCAGAAGATCCGGCTCAAGTATACTTTCATTGCAAGTTGCACAGTACTTAATCTCCTAGAAAATTTCAGGAGATTTAAAGTATTAATATCAAGGAAAACATGTCAAGTGCTACTTAAGCTGAAAGGTCCTTTCTATATATTCATGTAATTTAGTACCTGCTATTCTTTTTGTTTGAGCTTCCCTGGTGGCTCAGCAGTAAAGAACCTGCCTGCCAAAACAGGAGATGCGGGAGAGGTGGGTTTGATTCCTGGATTGAGAAGATCCCCTGGAAAAGGAAACGGCAACCCACTCCAGTATCCTTCCGTGGAAAATCCCACAGACAGAGGAGTCCAGTGGGCTACAGTCCACGGGGTCACAAAGAGTCAGACAGGACTGAAGTGACTAAACCACTGCCATCCTTCTTGTTTAGGTATAATAATAACTGTAGCTTAAAACAGCAACTTACCTTAAAAATACACAAGTAGGTAATATAGTAAGAGCAGAAAAGACGTATCAAGGCAGACACAAAATTTTATGATTGACATAGGAATTTTAACTAAATGAAAATAATTTTAAAAGGATGTCTTTTGATACTGTTTATTTAGTATTCCTTTTGTTCCTTAAATACAATGACTTCGAAAATGAGTAGTTATGGAAAACTGAGGGCACTGTTTGCAGGATTGAAATTTAGAAAACTAAATTAACATTAAGAACCAGAATTTTAAAATGTAGTAGAGACCCAGAAACTTTAGCTTATGTAATTTCTAAGATAAAAAATAACAACAACTAAAAACCCCACTTGTATGCACAACATAACTCTAACGTAGGGCAAGCACCGACAGATTGCAAATTATCTCTGGGATCTTTTAAATCTGTACAGATACCTGATTTAGTGTCATTTTCTCTTCTGTTCATTCTACTGGGACTCAGGTCAAGCAACAAGAACTTGGATGTCAACCTATGACCTTTCTGTGATGAAGAAAAGATTGGATTGTCCTCTCTTGAGTGTGAGATAATGAAAGGCTTGTCTGGGGAAATCTTTTGCAGTGATCCCCAATTGTCCCAAGGCTGATAGTTGGAGTTGATAGGTAGTTCTAAAAGACAATGTGCAGAAATGTATAAGGAAAACCTAAGCAACAAGTTTAAGAATAGACTTTTTAGTTTCAAAGAGATCATAGTTGAAACACGACTAATGCCTACCATGATTTTCATTCCTATTATTTTTTATAACAGTAATTCTTTTCTGTAAATCTCAGATTCTTCTATACTTTTTGATTCAAGGTAATAACTGTGTAATTTATGAATTCTCTAAAAACAAAACTTCTTACATATTTCCCTTGGCTCTCTAGGTTAACAGCGTGAATTAGAACTGCAATAGCTTTCCCTACGAATGGCATACAAATCGTTCACTTGAAAGTAAATTATCATTTGTTATTAAAATTCTTTCTGATAATTTTAATAGAAAAATCATTTCTCTAGTAGTCTAGTTTTTAAAATTGGATATTTTTAAACGTTTAAAATATTAAAAAATTAATAATTATTTTTTTGCCAGTAAATACAATTTATTGGTGAGCAAAATTTAGACCAGCACGGCCAAAGTTGGTAGTGTTGTCAAAGACCTCAGGAGTGCAGAGCTTCAAAGGTCCACGGTTGGGGACATATTTGACTCCGCAACCATCGGGAATGAGGCGCTTCTTAGCCACTTTGTCTTCAAATTCATCAGCATTAAACTTGGTAAAGCCCCATTTCTTGGAAATATGAATCTTCTGGCGCCCAGGGAACTTGAACTTGGCCCTGCGTAAAGCTTCAATCACATGTTCCTTGTTCTGAAGCTTGGTGCGGATGGACATGATGACTTGACCAATGTGGACTCGGGCCACTGTACCCTGGGGCTTTCCAAAGGCACCTCGCATACCTGTCTGAAGCCTGTCAGCCCCAGCACAGGACAACATCTTGTTGATGCGGATGACATGGAATGGATGGAGTCGCACTCGGATGTGAAAGCCATCTTTGCCACAACTTTTCACCATGTACTTGTTGGCACAAATTCGGGCGGCCTCCAGGGCTTCAGAAGAGAGCTGCTCATATTCATCAGACACCATGTGGCCACAGAGTGGGAATTCATCCACTTTGGCCTTCTTCCGACCTAAGTCAAAGATGCGGATCTTGGCATCGGGGACACCTCGGCAGAAGCGAGACTTTGGGTAAGGCTTATTCTTGCAGTACCGGTAACAACGGGCAGGGCGGCGGCCCATGACAACAGGAAGAATTTCTGAGGTGCGTTGTAGTGAAGGAGGCGCTCGCGCTCACGCCTGCGCATGCGCTATATGTACATTGCCCATCTTTAGGTGCGGGAACCATAGAGGACTTGAAGACTCTCTTTCACAACATCCCCACCATAGATGCAGGTATGCTTTACGCATGCGTGTGGGAGATTTGAAAAATGAGCAGGACCGAGAGGCTACTGAATATATTGGCATGCGGGCATCCTGGTGAAGCAGTGGACTTCCCAGCAGCGGCCCTGTAAGGCTGTTTCCTTCCTCCTGTTTATCTTGAGCCTAGAATGTTTGCCGTAAGATTTGTTATAGGTATAAAAGATGTACTTTCCCAGAATTTGAAAACATACTTTGTAAACATACTTTGTGCCTGGTTTGTTCATACAAGGCCAGAGTTCACATCTCCTATCGCCGATTGTAGATCAATTGCTATTTGTCAGAGTATGTGCTCACCTTCATGGATAAAGTGGTTTCTTGGTA
Source organism: Redunca redunca (assembly GCA_006410935.1). NCBI lineage: Eukaryota > Metazoa > Chordata > Mammalia > Artiodactyla > Bovidae > Redunca > Redunca redunca. Next base: position 1,406,113 of record SJYQ01000672.1, read on the forward strand.
TGAGCTCCCTGGTGAGGCTCAGGAAGAAATGAAAGTAGAGGGGAGAAAGAGAGAGAATTTATCTGTTGTTCATGTTGCTTGATAATTGCTTTCGAAACATGAGTTTGGTTTTATTTGGCCACGTGGAATGATTTTATGGTCAAAATGTCATCCATAATATTGGAATACCAACTAAACTTTTTAACTTTAAGGCTGTTTGCATTTTCAAATGTTGCTGCTTCTGGGAACTATATAAAAAGTAACTGTTTCGAATTCCTCCGTGGTCCAGCTGTCAGGACTTGGCACTTTCACTGTTGGGGATGTGTTCTGTCTCAGGTTAGAGAGCTGATTCCACAAGCCAGGAGGCAAGGCCACACACACAAAAAAAGAGTTACTATTTTTGCTTTATTAATGTTTTACACCTTACTGAGAATGAGCTTCATAGTTTGTTTTCTTCTATTATTTGATTTTATAAAAATGTTATGATCAGAGTGTGGGGAAAGAGGGAAATGAAAGGGAGAAAATTTACAATTAGTCAGTCAGTTGAGTTCACTTGATCAGTCGTGTCTGACTCTTTGTGATCCCGTGGACTGCAGCACAACGGGCCTCCCTGTCCATCATCAAGTCCTGAAGTTTACTCAAACTCATGTCCATTGAGTCTGTGATGCCATCTAACCCTCTGTCGTCCCCTTCTCCTCCTGCTTTCAATCTTTCCCCTTCTCCTCCTGCTTTCAATCTTTCCCAGCATCAAGGTCTTTTCCAATGAGTCAGCTCTTTGCATTAGGAGTTTCAGCTTTAGCATCAGTCCTTCCCAAGAACACCCAGGACTGATCTCCTTTAGAATGGACTGGTTGGATCTCCTTGCAGTCCAAGGGACTCTCAAGAGTCTTCTCCAACACCACAGTTCAAAACCATCAATTCTTCAGCCCTTAGCTTTCTTTATAGTCCCAACTCTCACATCCATACATGACAACTGGAAAAACAATAGCTTTGACTAGACGGATCTTTGTTAGCAAAGTAATGTCTCTGCTTTTTAATATGCTGTCTAGATTGGTCATAACTTTTCTTCTGAGAAGCAAGCGTCTTTTAATTTCATGGCTGCAGTCACCACCTGCAGTTACTTTGGAGCCCAAAAAACTGTTTCCCCATCTATTTGCCAGGAAGTGATGGGACCAGATGCCATAATTTTAGTTTTCTTGATGTTAAGCTTTAATCCAGCTTTTTCACTCTCCTCTTTCACTTTCAACAAGAGGCTTTTTAGTTCTTCACTTTCTGCCATAAGAGTGGTGTCATCTGCATATCTGAGGTTATTGATATTTCTTCCAGCAGTTTTGTTTCCAGCTTGTGCTTCATCCAGTCCAGCATTTCTCATGATGTACTCTGCATGTAAGTTAAATAAGCAGGGTGACAATATACAGTCTTGATGTATTCCTTCCCCTATTTGGAACCAGTCTGTTGTTCTATGACCAGTTCTAACTGTTGCTTCCTGACTTGCATACAGATTTCTCAAGAGGCAGGTCAGGTAGCCTGATATTTCCATCTCTTTAAGAATTTTCCACAGTTTGTTGTGGTCCACACAGTCAAAGTCTTTGGCATAGTCCATAAAGCAGAAGTAGATGTTTTTCTGGAACTCTCTTGCTTTTTCGATGATCATGATCCAGCAGTTATTGACAATTTGATCTCTGGTTCCTCTGCCTTTTCTAAATCGAGCTTGAACATCTGGAAGTTCATGGTTCACATATTGCTGAAGCCTAGCTTGGAGAAGTTTGAGCATTACTTTACTAGCATGTGAGATGAGCGCAATTGTGCGGTAGTTTGAGCATTCTTTGGCATTGCCTTTCTTTGGGATTGGAATGAAAACTGACGTTTTACAGTCCTGTGGCCCCTGCTGAGTTTTCCAAATTAGCTGGCATATTGAGTGCAGCACTTTCACAGCATCATCTTTAAGGATTTGAAATAGCTCATCTGGAATTCCATCACCTCCACTAGCTTTGTTTGTAGTGATGTTTCCTAATGCCCACGTGACATCGCATTCCGGGATATCTGGCTCTAGGTTGGTGATCACACCATCCTGTTTATCTGGGTCATGAATCTCTATTGGGATTTTTCTGGCTGTTTTGATTCCTTTTTGCTCTTTCACAAATCCATAACATCATGGAAAAAATCCTTCCAGTGTGAATATATTCTGCTAGTGCTTCCTCTTTAACAGGGAAACATAAGTTGTGACAAAACCCCTGCTCTTAAAGTGAGGTTTTGTAAAATACCCATGGTTAGAGTAGAAATATTAAAACTCCTAGTATAGTGAACTTCCCCACATTATGTAGAATCTTGCTTAATTCCCATTCCTTCCATCTTTTCTGCCTTTCTATTTTGCTCTTCTGTTTACTGTATAAACTACTATCTGTGGAAATATAACAGCAAGTAACATTGCACTGCCCTCATTGGGTTTACAAGTCTACAGGATACATTATATGTTATTCAGATAATATGTCATCATATTACAAAGTACAAATTATGGCAAAAAGGAAAGGCAAGGTGAGGTCTGAAAGCCTGGGATGAAACCCTAATCTTGACTGAGGATTGGACAGGAAAAATGAAACAGGCTTCACATAGTGATAGGGGCACATGGAGTCTGGTTTTGCAGAGACAGATAAGCGGGAAGAACATGGACCATTCAAGGAAGGGACTAGAATAAGGCTCATGACTATGAATGAGGGGATGAGAGGTATAATGTGAGTCCAGTGGGAATTGTGGGGGGCCGGGGGGTGGCTTTCATGTCACAAGGGCCATTTTAACAAGTTAGTGATCCTGCTCTTCTGTTTGAGAACAGAGTAGCTTTACACAGGTTTTATCACTTGATATATATGATATAGTCAATAGAGTGGGGGCTTTCCAGGTGGCTCAGTGGTAAAGAGTCAGCTTGCCAGTGCGGGAGTCGAAGGAGATGCAGGCTCCATCCCTGGGTTGGGAAGATCCCCTTGAGAAGGAAATGGCAACCCACTCCATCATTATTGCCTGAAAAATCCGATAGACCAAGGAGCCTAACAGGTTACAGTCCATGGGGTTTCAGAGAGATGGACATGAGTGAGCAGTAGAGCACACACACAATAGACTGTAAGGGGCAAAAAAAATGGATGCAGGGAAGTCAGGAAGGAAGGCTTTTCAACACTGAAGAAAATAAGTGAATGCAACTTGAATATATTTGCAATATCTTTCACTTTAAAAACATATTTGTATCTTTTTTTACTACTACATGCCCAGAATATATCATAGTTCTGGAAGAGATGAATATGTGAGGTGAAAGGAAGATATCCAGCTGTAGTTCATGTGCTATCACACACTCACCATCACCTGTCTAGGTCATGCTTTGTGGTTTCAAAACCCTAGAAATCTCTGATCAGCAGATGTGGCTATCTGGACCTGCTTGCATAACCCTCTTTCCTTAATCCAAAAGATGACCAATCACTGTTTGCCTGGGACTGTACCAGTTTTGAAGTCCTGCATCCCCCCAAACCCCTTAAACCAAGGCAAAATGAGGGGGTTGATCACCCTACCACATTTAAGCATGGGCCCCCTTACAGTTGTAGGCTGGAGTCAGAGGGTAGGAAGTGAAGGGGAGAGTCAGACTGGGGTTCTCTGTTTAGACTCTTTTCATATTAGTCCTACAGATATTAGAGGGGAGCCTGTGGAAAATGTTGGAGCTACACCATTCTACTTAAATGTTAAAAACATTCCCCTCAATCAGTTCCAAAGTTTTGAGTGTTCCTCTGTCTCCCAACTCCTGGTACCCACAATGTGTTTCATGCTAAGCAAATCTTGCAACAAAGTTTAAAACTTATCTGCTTTGAAATAACCTGAAATATGGTCGAGAAGAAATACATGGGAAATAATTTAGGTCTCATTTATAAAATTTTTTACTTTGGTAATTGCAATAAAAGTTTAGCAAAGGTAGACACTAGTGGCATATAAAATAGAGATGTCTTAAGGAATAATTAGAATATATGAAAGTGAAGTGAGGAATAAGGTGAGAAAGGGGCATGGCAACTGCATAAGTCTGATTAGATCTAGGAGAACAAGAAATCCGTTTAGATCATTGGTTTTGCTTCCTATTTTTGACAGATTGTGTGACCCATAGTACAGTTTTTTAATTAGTACCCAGAACTACTGAGGGACAGCTGTGTTGGTCAATGCTTAACAACCTGCCCCTTGGGGAGTGGGGTGAGGGGCCCCCAACTTGTAGTGCTCATTGATATCTCTACTGTAGATACTCCACTATCAGTTTCAGCCACCACTGTAATATTAATGAACATGAAATGGCAAGAGACACACAGTAAGGTCTTGTGTGTCACTGGTTAGCCAGCTCTAGCACACTACCATTTTGCTGTGCATACCCAAGAAAAATAGAAAAAACAAATTTGACTAAAGCTAATAATCATGTTAGAATAATGCATTTTGGCTGGGTAGGGAGAGATCATTTTCTTGGAGCTCTTAAAAAGCAGGCAGGGAAACATGTTTAGACAATGATTCAGGCTGTGGTCTTTCCTCCATGGTTTCACACTCCTGTTCCATAATTCCCATAGAAGAAATCTGCACTATTCTGTACTTACTGATTATGTATTATTCATCAAGGCAGCCTTTATGTGCTTAGAATTAGCACTGAATAGTATTAAAAATACAATCAAATTCCCAGTATCCTCTTCCTAAAAAAGAACAGTTTTGTGTATCAGTTCAGTGCAGTACTTCCTTTCCTTCTTTGATTTCACAGTTCAAACATTTCACAAAGAGCTAAACCTGATTTTGTTCTCAAAGCAGAATATGCACTGGAGTCTAATGTATTGACTGACGTGCACCCTGGATGCCTTCTCCTGCTGCTGGGACCGCCTGCATTGTTGATCACTGAGTCATTAAGTAGCGTTCCATCACTTGGTGTTTGACAATATACTGTGATTCAGAGAGCATGTTCCCAGTTGGGCTCTCAATGAACTGTGAAGCCTCCACTGATGATGAACAGTCATTTTCATCTGTGTTTTTTAGTAACTTCACCATGGGAGCTGTAATCTCAATATTTTTGAGAGTCTAGATGAGCAACTTGACTCCATTTTCCTGGAGTTGAGTAGTGAATGCAAAAGAGTCGTGTTTATGCTGGCCTTTTCTTCAAAGTGAGCCAATTTAGGTGGTCCCACTTAGCTGGTATCTCACACACCTGATTCACAATGGTCTTTATCTGTTTGAGAAACGTACATTCTCTGAATAGAAACACAGTCAGGTGATTTTAACTGTTTAGTCCCAGGGGCCTAGTGAATTTTCTTTTTTGACTGATATTTTATACATTTTGATTATTTCCTTTTGGGAATCTGTTTTTTATTTTGCATCTAGGAACTGAGTATATATACTTAACCTTTATGCTTTTGTGGTATAGGATGAATTCTTCTCCGATGAGTGATTTTTTTTTTTTTTACATTGCTCCATAAAATTGGGGGAAAAATATATGAGGATTAAATTAGGAAGAAGTAATGCATAAATATGCTCATTAGAATTTAAGTTTACTTTGTAAGCTTTACTTGTTCATGTTTCATCCTTTTAAGAATTTATAAGCCATTAATAAGTTTTATATGGTAATTAATGTGTAGTTTTAAAATTATAAATATTTAAGTAATGCTGTAACAAAGATATAATTTATAATATATAATAATCATAATGTTATAGAAAAGCATACAAATAAAAATGCTATACTAAATATGGGCCTTTGCTTGTGGCTCAGTTAGTAAAGAATCCGCCTGCAATACAAGAGACCTGGGTTCAATCCCTGGGTTGGGAAGATCCCCTGGAGAAGGGAAAGGCTACCCACACCAGTATTCTGGCCTGGAGAATTCCATGGACTGTATAGTCCATGGGAGCACAAAGAGTGTGACACGACCAAGCAACTTCACTTTCACTTTCATACTAAAGATTAATTGACTCAATATAAATAATCTACTTATACATTTAAAAGTCCTTCCCTTTTAATGCTACCAAACCAAAACTTGGATCTGCTTTCCAGTGTGTAGTAATGCTAGTCTATTGACTCCATGTTGTGTGAAGCAATGTACGGTGTTGTAAGGTGCCATACAAGTAGTCTGGGACTGGTGATGCTCAAAAATTCCAAACTCCCTGATGGGTTTTAGCTCAAATGCTCCATACATTTCAGGGCAAGGTGAGGCAGGGGAGTCCCTGGGTACAGTGATCAATTCTTACACAATTCACTGATTGGTTGTTGGTAACGGGTGTGTCATAGGGGTTAACTTGGGCTTCAGTGGGCCTGGGCGCCCTGTGTTCCTGGTCATCAAGTAGTTAATTTCTTTCATTTGGTGAGGAGTTTGGCCTCTGTAAAACAACTCAGGAAATGTGCATTAGACACTATTGTCTGAGTACTTCAGAGAAGAGTTAAAGCAGAGAATGTGGGGAAGGGGTCTATCCTGAGAATGCCTCATAGGGTCCTATTCATTAAAGGGCTTAATTCAGCCTGAAAATTTCAGAAACACAGATCTAGGGTCAGGGTGCTGTGTATGAAGCTTGTCCTCCCTCATATTGAGTGCATGGACATTCTCTCCTTTAGATCCAAGTCCTCGTTCATTTATTTTAAAAGGCAAAATGCAGTTATTTTATCCCTGATGCCCAGGTTTCTTGCCAGTAGTATTAATATGAAGTTTTATGTGGTTTACTAGGTTTACAGACATGCTTGAAGCAAATGTTTAGTTAAATATTGAGATTACATGACATGTCATGATGCCCAATTGTATTTCAAGTTGAATGAATATTGTATGTTTAATGGATGACCTCTTTATCCTCTGAACTGAACATTTTGTTGTAAAAGTGTTTCTTTATGAAAGTGTTTCTTTATGAAAGCATCCTTAGCATTAGATGTAAGCATTCTTTAATTACAAAATAAGTATTCCAATTGATAAAGTACTGACTTAGGAAAGCTTTTTAAAAAGCTTTGCTTCACCTACCAAACATTTTAATCCATTCATATTTTGTTTTTTACCCTGGGGCAGCAAACATTAAGAAGTAGATGAGATATAAATTACCATGCTAATTGGTATACATGGTAAACAAATACCTGCTTAGTCCCTATATAAAGAATTTGGCCCTGCCCAATTTTCTGTATTTTCCTTGAGCTCCAAAATCACTGCAGATGGTGACTTCAGCCATGACATTAAAAGGCACGTGCTCCTTGGAAGAAAAGCTATGACCAACCTAGACAGCATATTAAAAAGCAGAGACATTACTTTGTCAACAAAGGTCTGTCTAGTCAAAGCTACGGTATTTCCAGTGGTCATGTATGGATGTGAGAGTTGGACTATAAAGAAAGCTGAGCACTGAAGAACTGATACTTTTGAATTGTGGTGTTGGAGAAGACTCTTGAGAGTCCCTTGGACTGCAAGGAGATCCAACAAGTCAGTTGTAAAGGAAATCAGTCCTGAATATTCATTGGAAGGACTGATGCTGAAGCTGAAACTCCAATATTTTGGCCACCTGATGCAAAGAACTGACTCATTTGAAAAGACTCTGATACTCGAAAAGATTGAAGGCAGGAGAAGGAGAGGACAGAGGATGAGGTTGTTGTATGGCATCACCAACTCAATGGACATGAGATTGAGCAAACTCTAGGAGTTGGTTATGGACAGGGAAGCCTGGCTGACTGAGCGACTGAACTGAACTGAAAGCTTCTGGGCTTCCCTTGTGGCTCAGCTGGTAAAGAATCTGCCCGCAATGTGGGAGACCTGGGTTTGATCCCTGGGTTGGGAAGATCCCCTGGAGAAGGGAAAGGTTACCCACCCCAATATTCTGGCCTGGAGAATTCCATGGACTGTATAGTTCATGGAGTCGCAAAGAGTCGAACACGACTGAGTGATTTTCACTTCACAAAGCTTCTGGGAGGTAATTTCTAGTGTCTTTTTTTGCCCAAGGACTTTGGTCATATTGGCTGGTCTGACAATGTGATTTAGAGTGAGGGCTGACCGTGCCAGAAAGACCAGTAATGTGATGTAGGTATCGTTATCTTAGAGACTTACAGCAACCTTTTGCAATCAGTCAATCAATCGTGGCTGTATAATGGAGTCTCTATAAACACTCTGGGGCTTGGGCAAATTTTCTGGTTGGCAGTGTTGTTCTTGCTCAGTCACTAAGTCTTGTCTGCCTCACTAAGACCCCATGAACTACAGCATGCCAGGCTTCCCATCCTTCACTATCTCCCAGAGTCTGCTCACTCATATCCTTTGAGTTGGTGATGTCATCCAACCATCTCATCCTTTGATCCCCTCTTCTCCTGCTTTCAATCTTTCCCGGCATCAGGGTCTTTTCCAGGGAGTCAGCTCTTGAGTCAGCGAGTCAGCCAAGTGGCTGAAGTATTGGAGCTTCAGCTTCAGCGTCAGTCCTTTCAATGGATGCTAAGGGTTGATTTCCTTTAGGACTGACTCTTTTGATCTCCTTGTTGTCCAAGGGACTCTCAAAGAGTCTTCTCCAGTGTGTGGCCATTGCTGAGTTTTCCAAATTTGCTGGCATATTGAGCGCAGAACTTTAATAGCATCATCTTTTAGGATTTGAAATAGCTCATCTGGAATTCCATCACCTCCATTAGCTTTGTTCATAGTAATAATTCCTAAGGCTCACTTGACTTTACACTCCAGGATATTTGGATCTGAGTGAGGACCATACCAATGTGGTTATATGGTCATTAAGATCTTTTTTTGTATAATTTTCTGTATGTTCTTGCCACCTTTTCTTAATCTCTTCTGGTTTGGTTAGGTCCTTGCTGTTTCTGTCACAAATCAATGTTAGAAGAGTAATGCATCTTGATTCAATGGGGAGAAGGCAATGGAAGTTCCCTTGGCTGATTATAGTCTGTCTTCTTTCCCAGCAACAAACCATAACTGTGAGCATAATCATGTGCAGTGAGTTCTGTGAATTCTTATAGTGAATGATCAAATCAGATGATATTTTTGGAAATCCCCCAAACTTGCAGTTTGTGTCAAAAGTGAGGAAAGTCTTGGGGACTGTGAGTTCTCACTTTGTAGTTGACTCAAAATCTCTGGGATTTCAGTTCCTCACCCCTAGAAATCTAAAAATCCATTTGTAAATAAATGGTGGGGCATTGAAACCCAGAGGAGAATGAAATCTGGTTTATAGTAACCAGTAGAGTTAAAATATAATAGGCTTAAAAAGTCATAGTATTTTCTGCTTAAAAGTATAATACAACTTTATTAAAGAATTAGCATATAATTCATGACAAAGGTATAAAGATAAACAAGATTTGAGTGTGTTTTCTTGCAATAATTTTATATGTATCATTTTTGTATCCTGATTTTTCTTTTCTTAAGCTGTTTCTGTAAGAATGCTTTTCACATTCTTGTAATAATGGCAAAATATATTTTATAATGTGCTTAGTTACAGATCCTTATATAGATATATTTTCTTTCTAGGTGTCCATTTCATTGTGCTAGTCATATATTCAAGAGCTAGTACCACAGAACTGTATAAAAGGCAGCTTCAGCTTATTTACTGTGATAACTTGAGGTCAACATTCAGGAGCTAATTAGGCCTAAATACAGGCTCACTGCTTCTGATAAAATAATCTTTAGAATGAGTTTCTTATAAGTCAGTTAAGCAGCAAAACAGAGATTAGCTACAAATAGTGCTAGTGACCAGCATAGGAAAAGTGATGGTGCAGGCAAAAGCACGAATGAAAATGAGCAAAACAAGTCCGTGCCACGCCTGCCAGTTTTTGGTAAAAGTCTTGATTTCAAAGAAATAAGCATTTGTAATTCTTTACTGGACAGTGGGAAGATTTGTAAAATACTGACTCAATCTGGAAGATAGCTGTTTCATATTTCTTTCAGATTGTGTAAAATACTATTTTTAAATTGTCCAATAGGCAATTTAAAGGCATTCAGGAGCATATCCCAAAACTTTATTTTCTCACCATCTTATTTGAAAGCCACCTTATATCCTTTATGGAGTGAGGTAGACTTACTATTTTTGTATGTGTTTTATTAATAAAAATGTGCATCTTAACAAATTCATTTGAATAGGTCATTTTAGCAAAATTAAATTATATTACCAGGTTGTTTCTGGAAATTTAGTAAGTTATGAAGATCCTTTGTTA
>SJYQ01000672.1:1416269-1439900 GCA_006410935.1 Redunca redunca
ACTCTTGTATATATTAATAAATTGAGTAAAGCCGAGCTCAGGGATGACATATATCTCTTTGTAAAAATATTTTCCCATACATTACTTCCCCAAAATAATTATCTTGAAAGGCATGGAAAGGTAAGTTAACCTGATTTTCAAAGTGAATAATTGATACTCAAATAGATGGGGAAACAGTGGAAACAGTGGCTGACTTTATTTTTCTGGGCTCCAAAATCACTGCAGATGGTGACTGCAGCCATGAAATTAAAAGACGCTTACTCCTTGGAAGGAAAGTTATGACCTAGAGTCTGACACGACTGAAGCCACTTAGCAGCAGCAGCAGCAGCAGACAGCATATTAAAAAACAGAGACATTACTTTGCCAACAAAAGTCCGTCTAGTCAAGGCTATGGTTTTTCCAGTGGTCATGTATGGATGTGAGAGTTGGACTGTGAAGAAAACTGAGCGCCGAAGAATTGATGCTTTTGAACTGTGGTGTTGGAGAAGACTCTTGAGAGTCCCCTGGACTGCAAGGAGATCCAACCAGTCCATCCTAGAGGAGATCAGTCCTGGGTGTTCATTGGAAGGACTGATGTTGAAGCTGAAACTCCAATCCTTTGGCCACCTGATGCGAAGAGCTGAGTCATTTGAAAAGACCCTGGTGCTGCGAAAGATTGAGGGCAGGAAGGGTAGGGGACGACAGAGGATGAGATGGTAGAATGGCATCACTGACTCGATGGACATGGGTTTGGGTGGACTCCGGGAGTTGGTTATGGACAGGGAAGCCTGGCGTGCTGCAGTTCATGGGGTTGCAGAGAGTCAGACACGACTGAGTGACTAGAGTGAAGTGAAGTGAACTGATACTCAGAAACATAATACTCACCAAAATATAAGATTTAGTAAGTGGTAGATCTTGAAGGAAACTCAACTCATTTGTGAACACTTTTCCTAAACTTTTTTCTTCCTCAAAATTTGCCATTGGAAGTCAGCAACACTGCAGCAGTCTATTCACTTAACATCTGAAAGTTAAGCTGGCTCTAGGATGAATTGTAAATCAATAATGAGACCCCTTCAGGGCCTGTTGGATCTGAAACTGATACAATTCTGAGGGTCCTCTTTAAGAAAAAAGATGCAAATTATTAATACAAAATTGAAGACAAAGCAAATATTGATTTCAGAATGAGGAAATAAATTGCAAATTATAACCAGCTATTAAACAAAAATTAAAACACACAAATTTCAAAAATAATATATTTTCATTAATTGCCTGATCCACCTTTAAAACCTTTCTTCCTTATATTTTCTGGCTGCACACTCTTGGGTCTTTTCCCTATCGATCATTGTTTTCTAATATTTTTATGAATAATAAAAACTCAATTTATTCTCCTTCTGTAGGATTGTTGAAATTTGCATTGATAAAATGCAAAAGTTTCTTTCAACATCATAACTAATATCACTAGTGCTATGTACATCTTTAAAGTTCTTGTCAAATTGAGGGAAATCTTTCTTTTTCACATATGAACTGTCATATATCTAAGAACATCAGTTTTCTTTGGGCCATGATTGGCTGCAAAATTTAGTGGACAATTCCTGTGAACCAATGTACAGTCGGTATCTTCCTTGCAATGTGGTGTTGGGAAGATATGAAGATATCTTCCACTAATTCCATCTGTACTCATAAGAGCTGATTGTATGCATCTGCTTCCAACTTGAAGCTCAGTGATATCATATTGGTAGGCTGATTGGCTGTAATGGAAGTATTTAAACCACTAGCAAAAACTAGAAATCAGCTTCTTTATGTTTTTTTTTTTTTGCCAGAGAGCCAGTTATTACATGTGTACCAACACACCAGTGTTAATACCTTCTCACAAGTCTTCACTGAGATCAGCACTCCATGTCAGGTCAGTTGGAAATTCAAATTTTTTGGTAATAAGTTCAAACAATTTATTATTCTCTATTAGTTGCATTTGGAAACAATCCAAAGGTCTATTTATAACTTCAGTTACAATTTTTGTTAAATTAAAGCTGTTGATGGGATCTGAAATTTATTTTGGCGATAATTTGTTTCTTGATTACAGAAAACTTTCGATGATATTGTTTATCTTTATTCCGGTATCTTATAGTCCATCAGTTTTTGCTGTTTTTTCTGTTATTTAATAATGAGTAAAAGCAATGCCAAATGAGGAATCTATTGTTTTCACTTGTGCCAAGTGAGATGTCCCAAAATGTCTTTCCAGATTGCAATTAAAATAGTATATTTTCAATTGTGTCAAAATAGTACACATTCAACTGTGTCAGTTATTTAAATAAACACCTCTTTGACTATGTGTTTTTGAATCACAATGGTAGATGAATCAGCATACGGAATAATCAGAATACTTTTAGAAGCAATTTCAACACCAGAACAACTAGCAGCTACTAATCTGTATGTTGATATGACTGTCAACCATATAAATGTGCCTACTAAGCCCACACTAAATGCATCCTCTAATAACTTCCTTTTCGCCAGGACCCCAGATTACAAAAGCCATTTCAGTACTGTCTGACGTCAGGCAGAGTGTGAAGGAAAGGAAGTAGGAGTGCAGAAGAGACTGCAATTTTTATAAAAACAATGTGTGAACATATTACTAGGGCCCATCCTAGAGCCTTGGGAGGGACCTGTGTAAATGAAGGTGCTTGAATCTGAAGCTTCATTAGTTCTGTTAGAGGTCATTTCATTTCTAAGTAAATGTACTACTTTGTCTTTCTTTTTTTTTTATAAATTTTTATTTTTACTTTATTTTACTTTACAATACTGTATCGGTTTTGCCATACATTGACATTAATCCACCACAGCTGCACATGAGTTCCCAAACATGAACCCTCCCACCTCCCTCCCCATAACATCTCTCTGGGTCATCCCCGTGCACCAGCCCCAAGCATCCTGTATCCTGTATCGAACATAGACTGGCGATTCATTTCTTACATGATAGTATACATGTTTCAATGCCATTCTCCCAAATCATCACACTCTCTCCCTCTCCCACAGAGTCCAAAAGTCCACTCTACACATCTGTGTCTCTTTTGCTGTCTCGTATACAGGGTCATCATTACCATCTTTCTAAATTACATATATATGTGTTAGTATACTGTATTGGTGTTTTTCTTTCTGGCTTACTTCACTCTGTATAATTGGCTCCAGTTTCATCCATCTCATTAGAACTGATTCAAATGTATTCTTTTTAATGGCTGAGTAATACTCCATTGTGTATATGTACCACAGCTTTCTTATCCATTCATCTGCTGATGGACATCTAGGTTGTTTCCATGTCCTGGCTATTATAAACAGTGCTGCGATGAACATTGGGGTACATGTGTCTCTTTCTATTCTGGTTTCCTCGCTGTGTATGCCCAGCAGTGGGATTGCTGGGTCATAAGGCAGTTCTATTTGCAATTTTTTAAGGAATCTCCACACTGTTCTCCATAGTGGCTGTACTAGTTTGCATTCCCACCAACAGTGTAAGAGGGTTCCCTTTTCTCCACACCCTCTCCAGCATTTATTGCTTGTAGACTTTTGGATCGCAGCCATTCTGGCCGGTGTGAAGTGATACCTCATTGTGGTCTTGATTTGCATTTCTCTAATAATGAGTGACGTTGAACATCTTTTCATGTGTTTGTTAGCCATCCATATGTCTTCTTTGGAGAAATGTCTATTTAGTTCTTTGGCCCATTTTTTGATTGGGTCATTTATTTTTCTGGAATTGAGCTGCATAAGCTGCTTGTATACTTTTGAGATTAGTTGTTTGTCAGTTGCTTCATTTGCTATTATTTTCTCCTATTCAGAAGGCTGTCTTTTCACCTTGCTTATATTTTCCTTTGTTGTGCTTCTAGCAATCAGAATCCAACAACACATTAAAAAGATCATACACCATGACCAAGTGGGCTTTATCCCAGGGATGCAAGGATTCTTCAATATCCGCAAGTCAATCAATGTAATTCACCACATTAACAAATTAAAAAATAAAAGCCATATGATTATCTCAATAGATGCAGAGAAGGCCTTTGACAAAATTCAACATCCATTTATGATAAAAACTCTCCAGAAAGCAGGAATTGAAGGAACATACCTCAACATAATAAAAGCTATATATGACAAACCCACAGCAAACTTTATCCTCAATGGTGAAAAATTGAAAGCATTTCCTCTAAAGTCAGGAACAAGACAAGGGTGCCCACTTTCACTGCTACTGTTCAGCATAGTTCTGGAAGTTTTGGTCACAGCAATTAGAGCAGAAAAAGAAAACTTTCTCTTTCTTAATATTCTTTTTCATTTTTACCTCCCTAAGTGGAGACACTAAGAAGACACTTAGAAGAGAGCAAAGGAGTAAAACTTCAGGGTTTTTAAATGTGGTAATAAGTGCATAAGTAATAAGAATAACCTAGTTGCAGTGGACTCCATTTTTAAAAGTTTATGCTTCAAGATATCTTCATGACAGTGAAAAGATTGCCTATAGAATAGGAGAAAGTGTTTTTAATGCATATCTATTTAAACTGATTAACATATTCTGGATAATTTTATGTAAGATTCAACTATAGTGTTCTCTCATAAAAGATTTTAAATGACTTAAACCAAATCATAGCATAATTGGAATGTATCAAAATATACATTGGACCAATTCTAACAATTGTTTTTAAGCAAATTGAAATAATTCATGAGATGTACAGAGTGTCCTCATTAATAATATATTGCAATAGGGGAGCTAGCCTGGGTACTTTGCCTCTACTTTCTGCTTTGTTATTTTTAATATGAATAAAATACTTATGTTTAACAAAAGAAAAAATAGTATTTTGAAAAACTGTATGAATCAGACTTTGTTCAGGCTCAACTCTTCTGAGAAATAAATGTTAATATTAAAATGTGGATAGAATTAAATCTAAAATTAATGCTTTGGAGTATAAAATATTAAGGAAATAAGTGATTAATGATCTACTTAGGATAAACATGCAATAATACTCTTAAGCAAATTACTGGTTTACTAATTCAGCTCTTACTAATTTTGAAAAAAATCCAACCAAGTGTTTCCGGACACAATTTTTCTTCCATAAAGCATCATTATTAGAAGATATAAGTCTTGATATTCTAGATGTTGTCGCATTTAGATTTTGTACAAATTATTTTTGTCACTGCTGTAATCAACTGACATTTACTTATGATAAAACAATTATCAAATGATTAACAGCTAATTATTATAAAACAAGTTAGTAGCATAAATATTTAAAGTTGAAATAAATAAGACATAAATATTATAGCACAACTTTTCATCCTTCTCATTGATCCTGTGTTGCAGTCCAAACTTACCATTACTGTGTGATGGATAGCTTCATCCTCCCAGGAAACAGAAAGAATTTCACTGTGTGGCACACTGAGATCCACACATTCTCTTGTAATTATAACAGTGATGGTACCTACTCAAGCAGTTGTACAGTGAATCAGATTCTCTGTCTTGAGTACAGCTGCATAATCTGTCAGCCTCCAGCTTATTAAATCTCAGTGCTTGGAATGACATTTCTTTATTTATTAAATAAAGTCTCTGATTTTAATTAAGGTTTAAACTAAGATATAAAATGAGATAAAACCTAGGTTGTGAATGAATTGCATGCTTTTTACCTAATTTAGTTAGCCACAGGTAGAATAGTTTTGAAATGTTTTGAAAGAGTCGAAGGCCAATGTTACAAAATTAATACTGAGATACGTTCTCACAACAGAAGTATCCTCGTAACATCCCTGTTTACAAATACATTTATTGAAATTTCAGTTGACTTTGGATCAAATTAAAATTAGTAAAGTTTTTTGTAGAGAATTAAAATGATCCAGTCAATCAACAGAGATCTGTTGAGTGCCAGATGCTCAGTTCTTCTCTACTCTGTGCCATATATGGGGGAGAACATTACAAGAACAGATGTGTGGAAATCTAATTTGGAAGATAAGAACTTCATAAGAACATGATAGATAACTAAAAACTCAAAATCATATGTAGCAATATAACATGTGCTTTTGGTACATGTTGGTACATAGTACAATGTAGTTGGTACAATGTAGCATTCACAGTTTGGAGAGGCAATGGCACCCCACTCCAGTACTCTTGCCTGGAAAATCCCATGGATGGAGGAGCCTGGTAGGCTGCAGTCCATGGGGTGGCAAAGAGTCGGACATGACTGAGCGACTTCACTTTCACTTTTCACTTTCATGTATTGGAGAAGGAAATGACAGTCCACTCCAGTATTCTTGCCTGGAGAATCCCAGGGATGGGGGAGCCTGGTGGGCTGCCATCTATGGGGTCGCACAGAGTCAGACACGACTGAAGCAACTTAGCAGCAGCAGCAGCAGCAGCAGTATTCATAGTTAGAGCTATAAAAATTCAATAAAAGTAATAGTTCCCAGGAAATTTGACTTTGGAGGCCAATGGGGCTTGATTATAGAACTTCCACAATGGTTGAATGGCATGACTGACTCAATGAATTTGAGTTTTAGCAAGCTCCAAGAGTTGGTGATGGGCAAGGAACCCTGGCATGCTGCAGTCCATGGGATTGCAGAGTCAGACATGACTGAGCTACTGAACTGAAAACTGAATAGTTCCTTAAGATTAGATGATGAAAAATCTTATGGAAGTGTTTCCGATCACGAACCCAAATGAGCCCTCTTTTGTTTATTCAAAGATGACATTTCTGAGTAGCGTCTGATAGTATCTGACAGGTAACTTATTTTTAAAGTTTCTGTATTTCCAGAGTCTCCCTTCCTCTTTTCTGTCTCTACCATTGGCAGTACCCTACAACCTGCTGGAATGAATGACACCATTTTTTTTTTTTTGATAGAAGTGCTTCGACAAAAGTCTTGATATAACAACTAATGAGCCACAAAAATTAGATTTGCAACATGGTTAATAATGAACAGCTGTTGAGGCATACACATATACTCATTTTTATCCATTTAGTTTTTGGAACCTCAGGCTGGGGACCTTCAACAAGGTCTACCTCTGATAGGAAGAAAAGTGGGAATCAGCTTTTCTTGTAGTTTACTTGCTTCTAGAGAGCAAATATATGTTTTTTATGAGTCTTTTTCTATAGTTTCTGGAACTACCTTAGCTAGATAAATATTACTTTATTTGACAGGCATGAAGGTCTGCAGTCTATGCTAATACTTTTTCATTTCAGCACATCACCTCTTGATGGAATACTGTAAACTACTTCTACTTGTTGCCCTTGGTTCTGCCTAACATAACTTATGCCTTCAAGAAGTTTGGAATTATGCTCAACTTAAGTCTTTCTGAGGGGGAATAACTTGGATAAATAGCACACTAAATTATTATTATTTGTTATTTTGTCTCATAACTGTGTGATTAACAATGCATGGTGATTTTGATTATCTTTATTAGTAACTACTAAATATATCCTATATACCCTATCAAGCATAGAAGAAATGATTCATGTTTTGTTTGAGACTAACAAGGTTCTCTACATATCATTTAGGCTCATATCACTCAGATTAGGTGAAAAGGGTAAGAGAACATGTTTGCCTTAACTTAGTGCTGGACAATTAAGAAATTTATCAGTAACACTTAAATCCAAATCAGGAGAAAATGCAGTTTTAACCTTGTTAGTAGGATAAATTTTTCTGACTGTGGCAATTCAGTTGGGCATTTGGGAAAAAGGAGAGGAACACAAGGCTTACAATAGGGAAGTAGCAAAAGAAACATATCAGAGCTGGGTTCTCAGGTAAATAAGAAAGTACTCACAATAAGACAATACAGAGTGAAAGAGACCTTAATCCAGACAAAGGAGGGCACTATGTAAAAACAAGACTAACATTCTGGGCTGAGGCACTTGCTTAAGAACTATGATATAGTGTGAGTTCAAAATATATTTGATTTTTTTAAAATACTCCTCTTAAAAATTGTTTTTCAATCAATTAGTATATTTTCTATTTAAAATAGGTACAAAATAGGCAAAACTAATCCATCAGTTTAGAAGTTAGGTTAATGGTTACCCTTTCATGTTAATGGTTACACTTGACAGGGGGAGAGAAGAAGTTAGTGATAGAGTTAAGGGGTACTTCTGGGGGCTGGTAATGTTCTATTTTCTTGAGCTGGTTGTGCTTACAGGAGTGTTCTCAGATGGTATAAATTTCATTTTTACATTTACTAGAAGTATACTTTTTATGTGAATACTATACTTCTATAAAAAGGGTTTTTTTTTTTTTTCTGTTTGTTTTTAAGTAAAAAATTGCTAGATTTAAAAGGAAAGTCATGTCTGTATTGCATCTACCTTAAGTGAATGGTTTTGTAGGATACTCTCAAGCCCAGGAAAATGAGTGCAGCATGATGGTTTCTGCCTCTCTTCTCCCTAGCCCACATCATGCCCACATTCATGCACCAATGTCAGCTTTGAACACTAATGTGGAGAAGGCATCATCAATCTGTGTTGGGGGTGAGTAATTACAATAATGACTTTGATGCTTCCCCACTCATGGTACTAAGATAGGATATCCTCAAATACTGGGTCATTTTTCTCAAAGTAGACCTGGCTAACAGTGTATATTTGAAACCCCAGGTGGACCAGAAAGTGACTGTATTTTGCTTCTGGGTTGTTGTGGTTGTGGCTACTGTGTTTCACCATGGACACCTTGAGCAGCTACATTCTGTAACCCAGATCTTAGTTTTGCTAGTGCTCCGTCCTCCCTTTGTTCTCCCCCTACCTCCCAGCTGCCATCCCCCACTGCAGCTCTCCATCCCAGCTCTTGTCCTTTATACTATAGTGAGGCTGTCATGGACCCTGTCTTCCACATGTTATTATATCCAGAGTAAAGTCGTTATGTTCTATTGAATATTTCATTCAAGTCAGATGGATATGGTGTGAGAATTCATGTGTCAACTTGCCTGGGGCACAAAGTGCCAAGATATTTGGTCAAGACTATTCTGGGTGTGTCTGTAAGTATGCTTTTGGATGAGATTAACATTTGAATCAATAGACTGAGTAAAGCAAGATTGCCTTTCCTAGTGTGGGTGACCCTTCCCCAATCACTTGATGGCCTGAATAGAATAAAAGTGGAACCTCCCAAGAGTAGACAGAAAGGAACTCCTCCTTCCTGGTTGGGTGAGCTGGAACACAGTCTTTCCTTGCCTGCACAGTAGAACTGAAACATTGGCTCTTCTGGTATCTCATGGTTGCCAGCTTTCAGACTGAAACTTACACTGTCAGTTCTGCTGGTTCTCAGATCTTCATATTCAGACCAGAACTACACCATTAGCTATCCTGCTATCCTGGGTCTCCAGCTTGCCAACTTTAGATCTTGGGACTTCTCAGCTTGTGTGTGTGTGAGTGTGTATGTGTGTGATGTAGAGGGACAAGGTTATGATAACTAAAAATAGGCAGAACAAAATCAAAATATTATTCTAGCCAGCCAGATTGTATTAACTAATATTGATGTTTCTTATCCACAATATCTAATTAAAACATAATTAAGCTGTTTTAGGAATAAAAATAATATATTTAATAGCAGAAAAATTTTCCCCTCACAGGTTCACAAGTGTCAAATTTATGTCTTTTATTTCAGCCAAGTTAATATAATCATACACAGAATTTTAAGAAAAATGTTTTTCTCCAGTGGACATGCTAGAGAAAGAGGAAGAATGTGGTATCTCTGGATAACAGCAGAGGGGTGATAGGTCATCCCTATTAAGAGATGGTAGAATGACAGGTGGAATGGCATATTTGAGAAAGCTTCTTTTTTAGTTAGAACCAAGAGCAGGGTCAAGAAAGGACTCTGCAGGTTTTTTAGACCTCACTATCAGGCAGACTGAGACTTTCTCTTAGAGGTGACAGTTATCTATTTCTGATAAAGTCAAGTACTTCCACCCTGGAGTGGGAAGTATTTATTCTGTCATTCAGCTGTTGTAGAGTGCGAATGACTAGAAAGAGTTCTTGTTCAGGGGAAAGAGAAGTCAATTTAAAACTTTAACTTACATGCTAAAGCTTCAGATACTGAACCTGGAGAACTAAAATGAAAAAGAAAAAAAAAAGGGAAAAGATAGAAAAGGCACCGATCTGGGCTGTTATATAATAGGAATGCTTACCCTGACTTTTTAATTTAGGGCTTATTTTGCACAGAGATGGTGTTCAGTTCAGTTCAGTCACGCAGTTGTATCTAATGCTTGCATCCCCATGGACTGCAGAATTTCAGCTTCCCTGTCTGTCACCAACTCGTGGAGCTTGCTCAAACTCATGTCCATCACATCAGTGATGCCATCCAACCATCTTATACTCTGTTGTCCTCTTCTCCTCCTGCCTTTAATCTTTCCCAGCATCAGGGTTTTTTCCAATAAGTCAGTTCTTCACATCAGGTGGCCAAAGTACTGGAGTTTCCGCTTCAGCATCATTCCTTCCAAAGAAATCCCAGGGTTGATCTCCTTCAGAATGGACTGGTTTGAGCTCCTTGCAATCCAGGGGACTCTCAAGAGTCTTCTCCAACACCATAGTTCAAAAGCATCAATTCTTTAGCACTCAGCTTTCTTTTTCCATACATGACTAGTGGGAAAACCATAGCTTTGACTAGAAGGACATTTGTCGGCAAAATAATGTCTCTGCTTTTTAATATGCTGTCTAGAATGGTCATAGCTTTTCTTCCAAGGAGCAAGCATCTTTTAATTTCATGGCTTCAGTCAAGATCTGCAGTGATTTTGGAGCCAGAAAAACAAGTCTGTCTCTGTTTCTATTGCTTCCCCATCTATTTGCCATGAAGTAATGGGACTGGATGCCATGATCTTAGTTTTCTGAATGTTAGGTTTTAAGCTAATATTTTCACTCTCCTCTTTCACTTTCATCAAAAGGCTCTTTAGTTCTTCTTTACTTTCTGGCATAAGGATGCTGTCATCTGAATATCTGATTTTATTGATGTTTCTCCCAGCAGTCTTAATTCCAGCTTGTGCTTCATCCAGCCCTGCATTTAACATGATGTACTCTGCATATAAGTTAAATAAGCAGCGTGACAGTATACAGCCTTGATGTACTCCTTTCTCAATTTGGAACCAGTCTATTGTTCCACATCTGGTTCTAACTGTTGCTTCTTGACCTGTATACAGATTTCTCGGGAATCAGGTAAGGTGGTCTGGTATTCCCTTATCTTGAAGAATTTTCCGCAGTTTGTTGTGATCCACATAGTAACAGACTTTTGCAGTCAATAAAGCAGAATTAGACGTTTTTCTGGGACTCTCTTGCTTTTTTGATTATCCAACAGATATTTGATCTCTGGTTCCTCTGCCTTTTCTAAAACCAGCTTGAACATCTGGAAGTTCATGGTTAACGTACTGTTGAAGCCTGGCTTGGAGAAATTTGGAGCATTACTTTGCTAGCATGTGAGATGAGTGCAATTGTGTGGTAGTTTGAACATTCTTTGGGATTGCTTTTCTTTGGGATTGGAATGAGAACTGACCTTTTCCAATCCTGTTGGCCACTGCTGAGTTTTCCAAATTTACTGGCATATTGAGTGCAGCCCTTTCACAGCATCATCCTTTAGAATTTGAAATAGCTCAACTGGAATTCCATCATCTCCACTAGCTTCATTCGTAGTGATGCTTCCTAAAGACCCAGTTGACTTCACATTCTAGGATGTCCGGCTCTAGGTGAGTGATCACACCATCGTGATTATCTGGATCATGAAGATATTTTTTGTACAGTTCTTGTGTATATTCTTGCCACCTCTTCTTAATATCTTCTGATTCTGTTAGGTCCATACCATTTCTGTCCTTTATTGAGACCATCTTTGCATGAAATGCTCCCTTGAGATATCTAATCTTCTTGAAGAGATCTCTAGTCTTTTCCATTCTATTATTTTCCTTTATTTCTTTGCATTGGTCACTAAGAAAGGCATTCTTATCTATCCTTGCTATTCTTTCAAACTCTGCATTCAAATGGGTATATCTTTCCTTTTCTCCTTTGCCCCTAGTGTCTCCTTTTCACAGCTATTTGTAAGGCCTCCTCAGACAACCCTTTTGCTTTTTTGCATTTCTTTTTCTTGGGAATAATCTTGATCACTGCCTCCTGTACAATGTCAAGAACCTCCATCTATAGTTCTTCAGGTACTCTGTCTATCAGATCTAATACCTTGAATCTATTTGTCACTTCCACTGTATAATCATAAGAAATTTTCTTTAGGTCATACCTGAATGGTGTAGTGGTTTTCCCTACTTTCTTCAATTTAAGTCTGAATTTGGCAATAAGGAGTTCATGATCTGAGCCACAGTCAGCTCCCAGTCTTGTTTTTTGCTGACTGTATAGAGTTTCTCCATCTTTGGCTGCAAAGAAATTAATCTATCTGATTTCGGTATTGACCATCACTATCACCATGGTGATGTCCGTGTGTAGAGACATCTCTTGTGTTGTTGGAAGAGGGTGTTTGCTATGACCAGTGCGTTCTCTTGGCAAAACTCTGTTAGCTTTTGCCCTGCTTCATTCCGCATTCCAAGGCCAAATTTGCCTGTTAATCCAGTTATCTCTTGACTTCCTACTTTTGCATTTTAGTCCCATATAATGAAAACGACACCTTTTTTGGGTGTTAGTTCTAGAAGGTCTTGTAGGTCTTCATAGAACTGTTCAACTTTAGCTTCTTCAGCATTACTGGTTGGGGCATAGACTAGGATTACTGTGGTATTGAATGATTTGCCTTGGAAATGAAGAGATATCTTCCTGTTGTTTTTGAGGCTGCACCTAAGTACTGCATTTCGGACTCTTTTGTTCACTATGAGGGCTACTCCTTTTCTTCTAAGGGAATCTTGCCCACTGTAGTAGATATAGTGGTCATCTGAGTTAAATTCACCCATTCCAGTCCATTTTAGTTCACTGATTCCTAAAATATTGATTTTCACTCTTGCCAACTCCTATTTGACCACTTTTAAACAGTGAAAAAATGCAAAATGGCTGTGTGAGGAGGCAGTACAAGTAGCTGTGAAAAGAAGGGAAGCAAAAAGCAAAGGAGAAAAGGAAATATATACCCATTTCAATGCAGAGCTTCAAAGAATAGCAAGGAGAGATAAGAAAGCCTTCCTCAGTGATCAGTGCAAAGAAATAGAGGAAAACAATAGAATGGGCAAAACCAAAGTTCTCTTCAAGATAATTATAGATACCAAGGGAACATTTCATGCAAAGATGGGCCCAATAAAGGACAGAAATTGTAACGCCCAAACAGAAGCAGAAGATACTAAGAAGAGGTGGCAAGAATACACAGAATAACTGTACAAAAAAGATCTTCATGACCCAGATAATCATGATGGTGTGATCACTCACCTAGAGCCAGACATCCTGGAATGTGAAGTCAAGTGGGCCTTAGGAAGGATCACTATGAACAAAGCTAGCGGAGGTGATGGCATTCCAGATGAGCTATTTCAGATCCTAAAAGATGATGCTGTGAAAGTGCTGCACTCAATATGCCAGAAAATTTGGAAAACTCAGCAGTGGCCACAGGACTGGAAAAGGTCAGTTTTCATTCCAATCCCAAAGAATGCTCAAACTACCACATAATTGCACTCGTCTCACATGCTAGTAAAGTAATGCTCAAAATCCTCCAAGCCAGGCTTCAGCAATACATGAACCGTGAACTTCCAGAGTTTCAAGCTGGTTTTAGAAAAGGCAGAGGAACCAGAGATCAAATTGCCAACATCTGCTGGATCATCGAGAAAGCAACAGAGTTCCAGAAAAACTTCTACTTCTGCTTTATTGACTATGCCAAAGCCTTTGACTGTGTGGATCACAACAAACTGTGGAAAATTCTGAAAGAGATGTGAATACCAGACCACCTGACCTGCCTCCTGAGAAACCTATATGCAGGTCAGGAAACAACAGTTAGAACTGGACATGGGAAAACAGACTGGTTCCAAATAAGGAAAAGGAGTATATCGAGGCTGTATATTGTAACCCTGCTTATTTAAATTATATGCAGAGTACATCATGAGAAACACTGGGCTGGAAGAAGCACAAGCTGGAATCAAGATTGCCGGGAGAAACATCAATAACCTCAGATATGCAGATGACACCACAATTATGGCAGAAAGTGAAGAACTAAAGAGCCTCTTGATGAAAGTGAAAGAGGAGAGTGAAACAGTTGGCTTAAAGCTCAACATTCAGAAAACTAAGACCATGGCAAATGGTCCCATCACTTCATGGCAAATAGATGGGGAAACAGTGGAAGCAGTGGCTAACTTTATTTTGGGGGGCTCCAAATCATTGCAGATGGTGATTGCAGCCATGAAATTAAAAGATGCCTGCTCCTTGGAAGGAAATTTATGACCAATTTAGACAGCATATTTTGCCACCTGACACAAAGAGTTGACTCACTGGAAAATTCCCTGATGCTGGGAGGGACTGGGGGCAGGAGGAGAAGGGGACAACATAGAATGAGATGGCTGGATGGCATCACTGACTAGATGGACATGAGTTTGGGTAAACTCTGGGAGTTGGTGATGGACAGGGAGGCCTGGCTGGCTGCAATTCATGGGGTTGCAAAGAATCAGACACAACTGAGCGATTGAACTGAACTGAACTCAACTGAAGACAGCATATTAAAAAGCAGAGACATTACTTTGTCAACAAAGGTCCATCTAGTGAAGGCTATTGTTTTTCCAGTGATGGATGGATGTGAGAGTTGGACTATCAAGAAAGTTGAGCACTGAAAAATTGATGCTTTTAAACTGTGGTGTTGCAGAAGACACTTGAGAGTCCCTTGGACTGCAAGGAGATCCAACCAGTCCATCCTAAATGAGATCAGTCCTGGGTGTTCACTGATGCTGAAGCTGAAACTCCAATCCTTTGGCCACTTGATGCGAAGAGCTGACTCATTTGAAAAGACCCTGATGCTGAGAAAGACTGAGGGCAGGAGGAAAAGGGGATGACAGAGGATGAAACGGTTTGATGGCATCACTGACTCAATGAACATGGGTTTGGGTGAACTCCGGGAGTTGGTGTTGGACTGGGAGGCCTGGCGTGTTGGGATTCATGGTGTCACAAAGAGTCAGACATGACTGAGCAAATGAACTGAACTGAGACAGTGAAATGAATGCACATTTATAAAACGTGGTACATTACCTTGTTGGATTGTAGAAGTTTTAAAATATGCATTAATTAACTCAATTGATGCTTTAAGCTAACTGCCTGACCTAATCTGGCTCTAAGGGCACCTGCTGCTGCTACTGCTAAGTCGCTTCAGTCGTGTCTGACTCTGTGCGACCCCATAGATGGCAGTCCACCAGGCTCCGCTCTCCCTGGGATTCTCCAGGCAAGAACACTGGACTGGGTTGCCATTTCCTTCTCCAATGTAAGGGCACCTAACCAAGTCTAATTAATTTTAGTGATGTCAAATATCACTCCAGTTTAATAGAATTTATGAGTTTTTAAATGAATAGTAATCAAGTATTTTGACAGAAAGCATATTCATTGTCACAGGATATTTTGGAATCTGCATACCAGCTTAACAAAGTAGTTCCCAGGGTGTATAGCATAGTTATTGAAATATATTTCCAGCTAAAGCTAGTATCACAATGCTTCTCCTTAATTCAGAGGCTTCCTACATAGAAGTGTTAAGAAAAGAGATTCTCTTTAAAATAACTGAACACTTGTAAAGCTTAGGAGTGTGTTAGATTTTAAATCTGTTAAAACGGATAGCTGGATATTGTTTGGATGGTCTTCACAGACATTTCAGTGATCAATGGCTTATTATTAAACTTGCAAATTAGAATGTTTCTGCATCCTACTCATGAATAAAATCTGAAAACAACAATTTGGTAAATAACTAGGAAAACATAAACATTCTGCATTGAATTCTAAATTTCTAAAAATTTTAAAAATATTTTTGTTTAAAACACATGTGCCTGAAAACAGCAGATATATTTTGAGGATCATATACCTGTGGATGACATGACATACATGGTTCAGCATCATGGGAAAGCCTGAATACCTTGAATTATAACTTCTGAAAGTGCTTCTGGGTTCAGCAACAAAAACCAGCAGCAAAATGAAACACTTACGTTTTCCTTGGAAATGTCCATTTAGAGAAAGAATTGCATTACCTTTTTAAATTATGCTGCTACTGCTGCTTAGTTACTTCAGTTATGTTTACTTCTGTGAGATCCTATGACCTGCAGCCTGCCAGACTCCTCTGTCCATGGGATTCTCTACCTAAGAGTACTAGAGTGGGTTGCCATGCCCTCCTCCAGGGGATCTTCCCGACCCAGAGATCAAGCCCGTGTCTCCTGCATTGCAGGCAGATTCTTTATCATTGAGCCACCAGGAAAGCCCACCTTTACAAATTATAGAGGAGAACAATGTGTCTTCAGAACTATGGCCTTAAGTTCTTTGAATCTTACAGAACTCACTAATGAAAACACCAGAGTGTCTTCAGGATTTGTACAGAAGGCAAACTTCACATCGGAGAAGGCAATGGCAAACCACTCCAATACTCTTGCCTGGAAAATCTCATGGATGGAGGAGCCTAGTAGGCTGCATTCCATGGGGTTGGGAAGAGTCGGACATGACTGAGCGACTTCACTTTCACTTTTCACTTTCACATTCTTGCCTGGAGAATCCCGGGGACAGGGAGCCTGGTGGGCTACCGTCTATGGGGTTGCACAGAGTTGGACATGACTGAAGGGACTTAGCAGCAGCAGAAGTAGCAGCAAACTTCTCATCCTCATGGATAATGTGTTAAAGGGATAAATGACTGATTGGCTCTTCATCATAAGAATAGTAAAGATTTATAAGGGAAAAACAAGCAAAATTTAGAAAAGTGGATAAAAATAGCAATGGAAAGATATGTGTAAGCAGGCATTTTAGTTGTTCTGTTGTTGGGAGTATAAAATGGCATACCTTTTAGGATGAATAATCAGGAGATTGTAGTCCCAAATTTATCATGTGAAAACTGTTACTTTACTATTCTATCTTTAAAGTTTTATTCTAAAGAAATAATAGATAATATGGTGTATTTTTAACTAAAGTAGAAAATTAATAGAAAATGTATATATCCCAAGATAAGAAATAGGAAATAAATAATATAGTAATATACTATTATAAAGCTGTTATATTGGTGAATGTTAAAATTGTTTAAAAGGATAAGATTGCACTGACATTAATGTGATTTAATTAGACTATGAAACAAGCAAGCAAGGTAAAAAAAAAAAAAATTGGATTATTCTAGGTAAAAATCCCTAGGCGCTGTCCAACTGATTTTTCCAAGCACCTGAAAGATTTCTGTGGCCTTTGGAATATGCTCAGCAAGCCTAAAATGCCAGGAAGTTCATACTTTTGTGGTTATCCTATAGCCTAAATAATACCTGGGAGTTTGTCAGCTTCCCTGGTGGCTTAGATGATAAAGAATCTGCCTCCAACAGAGGAGACCTGGGTTTGATCCCTTGGTTTGGAAGATCCCCTGGAGAAGGGAATGATTCCACTATTCTTGCCTGGAGAATCCTATGGACAGAAGAAACTGGCAGGCTGTAGGTCATGGGGTCACAAAGAGTCAGACATGACTGAGCAGCTAACTTTCACTTTATTGGGCCTTGGTGGCTCAGATGTTAAAGAATCTGCCTGCAATGCATGAGGCTTAAGAGACACAGGTTTGATCCCTAGGTTGGAAAGATCCCCTGGAGGAGTGCATAGCAAACCACTCCAGTATTCTTACTTAGAGAGTCCTGTGGACAGAGGAGGCTGGTGGGCTACAGTCCACACAGTTGCAGAGTCCAACATGAAACGACTTAGCCTGGGTGCACTCAGTTTCTCACTGGCTGGGGCAACTCCACATCATCTTCACTACAGTTTTCCTGAGATTGCCAGCTGGATTGGTCTCTGTCTCCCACAGGGGTAATTTATCCATTAATTCCCATAATCTCTCACAGGGGTAACTAATCCATTAACAGTAGACTCTCTTTCTGTCCGTATATGCCTTCTCCTCTATGGGTGCTCCTAGATTCACCTCCCAGATAAAACAGATTCCTCTGTAATTTTATTCAGAGTCTGCTTATCGGAGAATCCAACGTGAAACAATACTTTTGTGTGTGTTATATGGCTTGTGTGTATATATATAAGGCAGTAGAAATGGACACCAAAATGTTAACAGTGCTTCTCCATGTATAATGATTAGAAGTGCTACTTAACGCTTGTCTGTGTTATATGTTTATTTTTCAAGACAGTGTGTTATTTGTAGAAGGAAATTTTATGTACCAGAAGAGGTAGTGCACTGGGCCTTCTGGGAACATTGAGTCCTAGAATGAGGAAAGAAGTGCTTCAGATGGGACGGGAAGAGGTTTGCAGTTCATATATTTCCTTCTTCCAGAAAGATTGTCCCTTCTGTTCTGGAACTTCACAGGGTATAGGCTGAAGGTGAATTCCTCAGTGGACCTGCAGTGAGCAAGTGAAGCAGGCAAAAGTAAAGGAAATGAGGGGCATTCATTATAAAAGGAAGAGAAACTCAAACTCCTGGCTTTCCTATAGCAGGTTGGCTTAGCCCGCAATAAGAATGATGTACTAAAAAAAGGATTTATTCATTTCTTTTCTTGCTAAAAGACTGTCAGTCTTCTTTACTGCTGTTTTTTGTAATTGCTTTTAAAAACAACTAGCCCATTTAAAATAATTGAAGTTTATTAAAATAATGTAAAAGAATATGTTTATCAATGTCTTCATGTCATGGTGAAGACATATTTATAATAGTAGCATAGGTTCACATGAGGAATGTCCACACTGAATATATACTTTGAAGAGAATACAAATGTTTAAGAATAGAACTACTGATTACTTACAGTCCACATTAATTTTTTTCATTTTGAAAGACAGTGATTTATTATATTCCCACATATTTTACTTGCCTGTAAAATTCTCTATTTACTCCCTAATAATTAAGAGTATAATAAATTTTTGTTATAAAAATTAGACATCTTGCTCAAAATTTGATTTTCACTTATTAAATTAATGAACTGAAAGATAATTTTTAAAACATACTTTTCTGTTGTGTTATTCATTAATGTCATGGATTGGCGATTTTATGTTATTAAGCATTAGTGTGCTGTTCACGCCATTTAGTTCTATATTGAACAAAAGTTTTGCAAGATTTTTTCTTTACTAAAATTGTATATATCAATGGTTCTAATATTCATTTTGTTCTACCCTAAAACCAGGAAGCAGCAGGAAAAAACACAAGTTAGTTGTAAGTCACATTTTCAAATACATTAAATCTATACCGTTAACATACTAAGTCAAGTAGACAGTGTTTGAACATTTTTGTGGAAAAATATAACAATATACATTTTGATATTTTGATTCAGTTCAGTTTAGTTGCTCAGTCATGTTTGACTCTGTGCAACCCTATGGACTGCAGCACGCCAAGCTTTCCTGTCCACCATCAGCTTCCAAAGCTTGCTCAAACTCCTGTCCATCGAGTTGTTGATGACATCCAACTATCTCATCCTCTTTCTTCCCCTTCTCCTTCTGCCTTCAATCTTTCCCAGAGTCAGGGTCTTTTCTAATGAGTCAGTTCTTCACATCAGGTGGCCAAAGTATTGGAGTTTTAGCTTTAGCATCAGTCCTTCCAATGATTATTCAGGACTGATTTTTTATGATTGACTGGGTTTTTTTTATTATGGAACAGAAAAACAAAAAAGATTAACTTCCAAATAAAATTGTATCACCTTTGTTATTGTGATACTTGCATTATATTCTATTATTGTCTATTTTGTCAAGTAAAATTTAAAGTTCTATCTGTAGCACTACTGAATGTCTATGAGGCAAAATTGTGTTTAAGAAACATGTCATGAAATAATGCTTAGGAGTTCTCTGTTATATGTGGATTCATATTATTTGCTGTAACTCCGAATTGTTGTCGCAAAAATTTAGCCTAAACTTTAATACGAGACACAAGTTGATTTTGAAGTACTTCCACTTTGTGTATCAAGAAAGTAAAAATATAAAATAGAATCAGTGACTCTCCTTGGGCACAATAGAAAATGTTGTTGTTGTTGTTCAGTCACCAAGTTGTATCTGAGTCTTTGTGACCCCATGGATTGCAGCACACCAGGCCTCCCTGTCCATCACCAACTCCTGGAGCTTGCTCAAACTCATGTCCATCGAGTTGGTGATGCCTTCCAACCATCTCCTCCTCTGTCATCCCCTTCTCCTGCCTTCAGTCTTTCCCAGCATCAAGGTCTTTTCTAGTGAGTCAGTTCTTCGCACCAGGTGGCCAGTACTGGAGCTTCAGCTTCAGCATCAGTCCTTCCAATGAATAGTCAGGATTGATTTCCTTTAGGATAGACTGGTTGGATCTCCTTGCAGTTCAAGGGGCTCTCAAGAGTCTTCTCCAACACCACAGTTCAAAAGCATCAATTCACTGTTGCTCAGCTTTGGTGGCTCAGACAGTAAAGCATCTGCTTGCAATGCAGGAGACCCAGGTTCAGTCCCTGGATTGGGAAGATCCCCTGGAGAAGGAAATGGCAACCCACTCCAGTACTCTTGCTGGAAAATCCCATGGACAGATGAGCCTGGTAGACTACAGTCCATGGGGTCGCAAAGAGTAGGACATGACTGAGTGACTTCACAGCCGTCTTCATGGTCCAACTCTCACATCTGTACCTGACTACTGGAAAAACCATAGCTTTGACTATATGAACCTTTGTCAACAATGTGACTAAGCAAGGTTTATTATTAAGAAGGTTTATTATTAAGGGTATGACAGAGGATGAGACTGTTGGATGGCATCACTGACAAGATGGACATGAATTTAAGTAGGCTCCGGGAGTTTGTGATGGACAGGGAGGCCTGGCGTGCTGCAGTCCATGGTGTTGCAAATAGTCAGACACGGCTGAGTGACTGAACTGAACTGAACTGATTATTAAGAATAAATTATTATAGTGTAAACATGGGATTTTATGTACTGGTTTATCTGTGAAATTTGATCTAATGGAACTAAAGGCAAAATGTTGGAGTAAATGTTTTAAAATATATCATGGAAAACATTTCTTCTTTTTTTAATTTAAATTTATTTATTTTAATTGGAGGCTAATTACTTTACAATATTGTATTGGTTTTGCCATACATCAACATGAATCTGCCATGGGTGTACATGTGGTCCCCATCCCGAACTCCCCTTCTACCTCCCTCCCTGTACCATCCCTCTGGGTCATCCCAGTGCACCAGCCCCAAGCATCCTGTATCGAACCTGGACTGGAGATTCATTTCTTATATGTATAGGGCATTTTTATATGAAGTTTTAAAAGTATAATATTTGATAAATTTTAAATATTTTATTTTAGCAAAACTCAAATGCAAATGTTTAGAGCAAGGTAAAAAACACATGCTATTAAATAGACCTAGGCAATGTCATTTTTGTCAGTATATACAAATTGAAATATTCTTAAAACAAGCATGTTCTGTGTTGGTGTGCTTAGTTGCTCAGTCATGTCTGACTCTTTGTGACCCCATGGACTATAGCCTGCCAGGTTCCTCTGTCCATGGGGCTTCTCCAGGCAAGAATACTGGAGTGGGTTGCCATCCTCTCCACCAGCGGATCTTCGCAACCTAGGAATCAAACCAGGGTTTCCTGTATTGCAGGCAGATTCTTTACCAGCTGGCCCACCAGAGAAGCCCCCAAATAAGCATAGAGAGCAAAAAGATGACGCTTAGCTTGGGGAAATATTAATTGCAAATCAATCCATTTATTAAAGTATGCATTATAGAACAGCTTATAGAATAATGTGAGGCCTACTTTCTGATGTTGTGAATAGAGCTGTGCATCCAATTAAAATATAAATTCTAAATTAAAATTTCCTACTTGGTACAGAAAAGTCTCAAGTCTAAGACAATAAACTGTTTTTTTGTGTGTGTGCTTTGTGCATCTGTAATATTTTGACAGTCTAAAGCTCTGTCCTTGTTGACATTTCATTTTACTTATATGACTCAATTTTAATGTTAAAAGAGATAAATGATTAAAAGTTCAGTGAAAGTAGCATATTATTTTAAAACACACTTTTGCCTCATAAAAGAACCTCTAATTTCTGGTATTTCCATGCTTGACTAAAATGGAAAAAATAGAATAACCACCTATTTTATTGTTATTAATTGTGGTGGTTATTTTATTTACTAATTGTCAGGTATCTGGCTAAGCATTTATAATATGTTAATTCATGCAGTCGTCAAAATAGCCTGGTTAAATAGATTATTGTTCCAATTAAATAGATAACATTGCTGAAGCTGAGTGCCCATCTAAGATTACATGACTTCTATGTAGCAAAGTTGGGATTTCAGTAGGTTTATTTCAGAATGGAGGCTTGGATTACTTAGTATAACAGTGAAATATTCCTATTGCTTATCTGTAAAGACCATGCTGCTTTCCCTATTCTTGTGTTTGCAAATCTTGATAAGATTTTAATATTTTATAAAACTTTTTATATTTGTAATATACACTTGTTTCTATATCCTTTGAAAGGCTGTCATATCAAAGCACCATTCCAAAACTATTGATAGGATACATCTTGTACTTAGTCTCCCTTCCTCGATTTCTTAGATTAAGAGAGAGTTTTAGTTTTAGAATAAGGTTCTGTTTTGTATGGGCAGTGACCAGGCCCATCAGTGTAAAATGGTTAAAAAAAAATATCTTTCCTGCAATTAGATTGCTGCCACATCCTTGTTCTACCATTTACCGACCAGCTGCCACTGGAAAAGTTAATTGTCTGCTCTTTGCCTCTGATGCCTTCTTTGTAAAATAAGTAAACCAACAATACTTCTGGAGTTGTGATGATGATTAATGTACATACACTGTTTCAAAGGGTGATGAGTACTTTTAGGTATTATAATGAAGATAATGATAACTAATAAAATATATCAGGTGCTCATGGGCTTACTCTGTACCATGGATTCTTATTACGATTTATTTTTACTTTATTTCCTCTTCCTTTTAAAATCTTGATGACTTTTTTGGGGGAAGATACTTGACTTTTTCATTGCATTAAATGTACAAGCTTCCTTGATACAAAACAAAAACAAAACCTGGTAACTTGTAGGAAGTTTATATTGTTTCTGTTCTTTTGGCCCAGCGCACCAAGTATAAATTCAGTTACTTTCTTTTTTTTTTTTTATTTATAATTTTTATTTTTACTTTAGTTTACTTTACATTACTGTATTGGTTTTGCCAAACATTGACATTAATTCACCACGAGTGTACATGCGTTCCCAAACACGAATCCCCTCCCATCTCCCACCCCATACCATCCCTCTGGGTCCTCTCCTTGCACCAGTCCCAAGTATCCTGCATCCTGCATCAGACATTGACTGGCGATTCGTTTCTTACATGATAGTATACATGTTTCAATGCCATTCTCCCATCTCATCCCACCCTTTCCCTCCCTCCCTCCCCTAGAGTCCAACAGTTCACTCTATAGATCTGAGTCTCTTTTGTTGTCTCGCATACAGGGTCATCATCCCTATCTTTCTAAATTCCATATATATGCGTTAGTATACTGTATTGGTGTTTTTCTTTCTGGCTTACTTCACTCTGTATAATCGGTTCCAGCTCCATCCATCTCCTTAGAACTGATTCAAATGTATTCTTTTTAATGGCTGAGTAATACTCCATTGTGTATATGTACCACAGCTT
>SJYQ01000672.1:1440109-1504101 GCA_006410935.1 Redunca redunca
AGAAAACTACAGGCCAATATCACTGATGAACATAGATGCAAAAATCCTCAACAAAATTCTAGCAATCAGAATCCAACAGCACATTAAAAAGATCATACACCATGACCAAGTGGGCTTTATCCCAGGGATGCAAGGATTCTTCAATATCCGCAAATCAATCAATGTGATTCACCACATTAACAAATTGAAAAATAAAAGCCATATGATTATCTCAATAGATGCAGAGAAGGCCTTTGACAAAATTCAACATCCATTTATGATAAAAACTCTCCAGAAAGCAGGAATAGAAGGAACATACCTCAACATAATAAAAGCTATATATGACAAACCTACAGCAAACATCATCCTCAATGGTGAAAAATTGAAAGCATTTCCCCTAAAGTCAGGAACAAGACATAAATTCAGTTACTTTCTAATCAATCACTACAAGTATGTGGGTTTGGCATTACATACTGGTTGGTTATTAGCTCTAATGATGTTCTCAGTGGTAGGATAGCATTTTTAGCACAAGCTTCAATCTTCACTAATATTACTGTGCAACATTCTCTTTTATCATTTTGTCACTTTCCTGATGGATTTTTGTACACTGAGGTATTTGTAAAATCTACCAACTGTCAATTTTAATATTACATTTTCATTACAAAAGGTAAGCTTTCTAAATTTTTCATATCTAGCTTACAAATGATCCCTTCTTTCCCTTTCATGAAAATCATTTCCTTCTTGCCATGAAACAGCTTATAAAATCCAAATTCATCCTAAATTTCTTCTTATGCAAAGGTACACAATAATATGTATCTTTTGGCTATTTTCAAGTACCTCTATATTCCTTTAGGTTCCTTGTTCATCATTATCCCAGTGAATTAGTAAAAATAAAATCATCTTTTGAGACGTAAAGGAAATGCCTTTAAATGTTCCTAGAATCAAACTGAGGATACGTCTGCAGGAAAATTCTAGTTAATCTATTTCTTATTGTATTGTCTTATTGTAAACATTTAGCATTCAGAATTAACCATTTGAGCAGAAGCTCCAGTACTTTGGTCACCTGATGGGAATAGCCGACTCTCATTAGAAAAGTCCCTGATGCTGGGAGAGATGGAGTGCAGAAGGAGAAGAGGGCATCAGAGGATGAGATGGCTCTGGGTGACATCACTGATGCAATAGATATAAACTTAGCAAACTTCGGGAGAGAGTGAGGGACAGGGAGGCCTGGCATGGTTCAGTCCATGGGAACACAAAGAATTAGACCTGACTGGGCAACTGAACAATGGAAATTTTAAAATTCAGATCCATTTTCAGTAAGATACATTTTGGTTGTTTCTGATTAAGTATACTTACATAAATAAACTTATTGTGTATTCCATTAAATTTAAATTTCAAAGGAATTGATATTTTTTCTCTACCAAATTTAATGACATATTCTTAGAAAAATAAAGTTAATTAGAGAAAACAAGGCATATATGTCCTGGACCCTTCTCAAAATTACTTCTGAAATTTACTAAGGAAGGCTAATAAGCTAGAGCAGGTAATAAGTAACAGACAGGAAACCAGATGATTACAGACGCATATGTAGGAAAACCATAAAGAAAGTGGAAATTATATTTTCATTAAATATAGACTCATCTAATAATCTAATTGGCCTTATCATTTTGGGGCTCCCAAATCCCTTGAAAACCTGATGATAAGTATGAACTAACCCCCCCGACACACACACACACAAAAACCCAGAAAAATGTACATCCTAAAGTCTATCCAAAAAAGAACCAAAAGTCAAGAATAATCTTAGTTCTGTCAACATAGCAAGTAGCAGTAAAGTTTATCCCCACTATCTTCAGTGGTACATCCTACTTTTCTTTAAACAAACTGAGATTTTCTTAGATCTGTGCTGTTCTGTTTTTTCATGCCCATATTTCAATAGCCAACAACAATCTCCCAATTTTTTCTCATCCCCATCAAATTATTGTAGAGGACATAAGTCCCTTGATCCCTCCACATTTTCACATTTAGTCTTCTGAGCAAACCAGTTTCTCCAGAGCTCAGAACTATTAACCACTTCAAATTCTCTCCCTAATTTCTCTGTGAGTCAGTTCTTCTTGATTTCATCCTATTTGCTTGAGAACAAATCACTTTAAATCTGTCTTAGGATCTATCCAGATCACTTCTACTACAGGCTGAGTAGTGTTGCTAGAAAAAAAATAATGTATCTTCAAAATAAGTAGTTTATTGTCACTACAAATATATGATAGCACTAGTTATCCTCTGAAATTATTTTACTGGTTTTTGGTCAATTCAGTCTCCCACTCTTGTCACCATTTTTTTTTTTCAAATACAGGCTACTTTCCCTTAAGCCTTCTAACTAACTCTTAAACTTATTCACCAATGGGCAAGTAATTCTTTTATTTCAAAGAAGACAGGTTCTATCATATGGTAAATACCTAATGATCTAAATTCTAAGTTTCCTGCAGAATGATCTTTCAGAGAGGGAGAAAAACGCAACTACTTCCATGTATTCTAAAAGGTAGTAGTAATAAAATGGGGACCACAGTGGTACAATTGCTAGATATTGATTCTTCTAATGATTAGAATGAATGATTTAATAAAAGATATGCATGTTAAGATATCCAATAGTAAGTTGGATATTTAGAATCCATAACCTTCGGTTATACAGGTTGAATTTCAACAGAGAAATTTTATTCAGTGTGTAAATCAGATTACTATAGATGAGAGCTGTAGATCAGAGTTTGATAAGATTGTCAAGAGAGCAGAATATGAAAGACACCTGACTGATGGTCAGTATTCTAGTCTAATCCACAGTGTAGTAGTGAAAGTCGCTTAGTCTTATCTGACTCTTCGTGACCCCATGTAGTCCATGGAATTCTCCAGGCCAGAATAGTGGAGTGGGTAGTCTTTCCCTTCTCCAGGGGATCTTTCCAACCCAGGGGTCGAACCCAGGTGTCCTGCATCGCAGGTGGATTCTTCACCAACCAAGTCACAAGGGAAGCCCAGTCTAAAAGTCGGACACGACTGAGCGACTTCACTTTCACTTTTCACTTTCATGCATTGGAGAAGGAAATGGCAACCCACTCCAGTGTTCTTGCCTGGAGAATCCCAGGGACGAGGGAGCCTTGTGGGCTGCCGCCTCTGGGGTCGCAGAGAGTCGGACATGACTGAAGCGACTTAGCAGCAGCAGCAGCAGGCTAGACTGGGACCATTTCTCTTTATTGTTTTTACATCCTAGAGAAGAATTTAAATGTCTCAGAAATCAGCTTTAATGAAATCTGCCAACCTGGTCCTTTTTCCTAATCTAGGCTTTGTTCTCAGATTTTGGCAACTTCTAACAGCTCTTGGGAACACAAAGAGTGCATTCTGTACCTTCACATTAGAGTTTGAACTCCCATCAGCAAGAAACCCATCTCCTTACTGCAAAACAACAGCAAGAGCAATATTAATCACTGAAGTGTTTTTCTAAGGGCTGACAACTCTCCTAGAATAACAGTTAATCCGTGTATTCCCTCCTTTGCATTCACACTCTTCCTCTGTCTCTTCAAGTGAACAGTCATGAATAAAATCTTTCCCCTCCAACAGAAACAAAATAAAATATAAATGCGAAGTCCTCAATTGTCATTCTGTCTCATTTCTTATAATGAATGCTTTTGTCTGTTGTGGCAGCCACTCTGGTTTCCCACCCAGTAGGCACACCATCTGCCATTATTCTTCCTCACTGGAAAGAGGAGGAATTAATTTCCTTTGGGTAATCTTCTGACATGCAATCAGGATCTCAGAAGTTATGGTTATAATCCTTACTTACCTTGAGGCCTTGGGGTGAATGATGAGTGGTCTAAGCCAATCATAAAAGTCTTATTACTCTAGCTATTGATTGGTTTAAGTACAGTTCTGTGTCACAAACATAAGCAATGAGATGAGATAAAAATCTTACTTCTTAGAAAGTGTTCTTTTGCTAGACAAAAGAGAAGATGAGAAATATAAAAAGCCCAGTACAACATCAGATGATGATGTTTCTCATGCATTGCCTAAAATTGTAGAAATCATCATTCATTAATAGACTGAGACGTCACTGGCTAAGTAGGACAAGAAAAAAAGATGAGAACATGCTGGGATACCATTGAGCCCTGAATTAACTTACCCTGGAATGACCTTTTCTCTGGATTTCATTATGTGTAAAAACAAAGGGCTAGTATTTAGCCTACTTTTACTTGGTTCTTCAGTGAAAGAAACCTATGTGACATCCAAATTTCTTATACAGGTAGCTTTGGAAATATGTTTGTCTACTTATAATAAATATTACATTGTTATAAATTTTAATAATAAACATAGTAAAATCAAATGCATTCAACTGATGGAGATGTTATTATATCAAATAAGCGTCATCTGTGTGTATAGCAAATTATGCAGTTTCTCATTTCCGCGGCCAGAAAATCAGATTGTTCATTGAAGATAACCATAGATCTAGAGTTGGTTAATAATTCAAACTATCAAAAATTTTGGTCATATTTATCTAAGTGTTTACTTTTTCAAGGAAGTTGTGACTACACTGTCAGCTACTTTTTCTGAAAATTACACTTTTTCTTTTATACAAAATATACCTTTATTTATTTTGTGGCAACAAGTTTTATCATACACAGAACCAAAGGTCCTCCATTGTTTTCTGTTTATCTGTGCAGGAAAGAACCACCTTTGTTTTTTCCACTTGTTTCTTTTTTTTTTTTTCAGGTGATCATCTCTCCCCCAGACAAGGAGTTTATCCTGGAAACTTTCTGAGTAGTAATAGGACATCCTTCTATCTAAAAACTGCTCTTATTCTACATCTTGAAGCATATTCTTGTTACACATCTTAGCTTTCATAAGCAACTCTGGTGAGTCACTTAAAACCACACAGCAGAGTTATAGTCCATTCTCCTGTGAGAACTATATCACCTCCAACCACAGAAAATTGACACATCACTGAGAGAATAATTGCTTATGTAGGACTGCCAAAACATTTCCCCAATATTTTACACTTTGAAGTAGTGGAAGATTTTATCCTTTGTTTGAACTGAGCTTAAGCTTCTTGATGATGTAGTTATTGCTAAAGTTTTGGTGAGGATGTTATTTACTGAAATAGTGTTTGTTTGTTTGTTTTTAATAGAGAATCATAGTGATAATATCACTTGGGTCTTGGTATCAGGGATTGTTCTGTTTCTTTTAAAAAAATGATTCACTTTAAGAAATTATGTTGTTCCTTCTTTGAGTAATCTAGAAACCTCATGCGTGCTCAGTCACTAAGTCGTGTCTGACTCTTTGTGACCCTGTGGCCTGTATAGCCCACCAGGCTCCTCTGTCCGTGGGGATTTCCTGGCAAGAGTACTGGAATGGGTTGCCATTTCCTCCTCCAGGGGATCTCCCTGACCCAGGGATGGAATCCAGTCTCCTGTGTCTTCTGCATTAGTAGACAGATCCTTTACCACTGAGTCACCTAGGAAGCCCCTAAAAAACCTCAGAGGTAATAATATAATAGCCTATATCTAGAAAAATGTAACCATAAAATGTATGTATAATTAATCTCACTCTGTTTCCTATTTTTATTGCTTTTCTTGTCTTTAAGAATAGTGTTGTTTTTTTTTTTAATTTTGTGTTTATCAGTCCTCTGCTTAAAAAAAAAAAAAAAAACTCTTAATTTATTATTATGGCTACACTGGATCTTCGTTACCGTGCAGGCTTTTCCCTAGTTGCAGTGAGCAAGGGCTATTCTTCCCAGCAGTGTGTGGGCCTCTCATTGCAGTGGCTTCTCTTGTTGAAGAGCACGGGCTCTAGAGTGCAGGCTTCAGTAATTGCAGTACCCCAGCTTAGTTGCTTGATGGCACATGGAATCTTCCCAGACCAGGGATCGAACCCATGTTCCCTTCATTGGCAAGTGGATTCTTAACCACTGGACTACCAGGAAAGTCCCAGCACTTACTTTTGTTGAGATTTCCTCACTGACTTACCAGGTCTCACACCTCCACCCTGTTCTCATTCAATTTGTCATCAAATTATGAAGGTTTTCAAGTTGAAATCTCTCTTATTAAACTATTTAATTTCCAATAAAATCATATTAGGACAGGTTCCTAGAATCTCTTTTTTAAAGCTATAAGAGTTATCTATGTTCCTGTTGGTTCCTCTCTAATCCATTCTGCTCACTGCAGACAAGTGATCTTTTCAAAATAAAATTATGATTGTGTGCTTCTATACCATAACTTCTGTCAAAGCAAAATTAAACATACAAAAATCTTCAAATTTTTCTATTTGCCCTGTATAAAACCACCAAATCTTTCAGGATTACAAGGCCAAAGGGAAGCTGTTTCCAGTGTCTCTTTGTTACTGGCCGAGATGATGAAAGAGAAACTTCCAACCTCTTAGAAGATGAGAAGGTGGTTTCCACCCTTCCTTCACTCTCTTTCCATGTTCTTCACTAAGGATGACATATTTTATCTGGTTGGGGTGTTTGAAAAAGAGACAGAATACATATTTCACATCTTCTGCACACTTTCTTTGTCTCACAATCAAATAAATGTAAGTCTTCCCTCAAGGGGAATGTCTCAACTGAAAGTGAAAGTGAAGTCGCTCAGTCATGCCCGACTCTCTGTGACCCCATGGACAGTAGCCTGCACCAAGCTCCTCCGTCCATGGGATTTTCAAGGCAAGAGTACTGGAGTGGGTTGCCATTTCCTTCTCCAGGGAATCTTCCCAACCCAGGGATTCTCAACTTTTAGGTTGCGCAACTGAAAAAGATGCACAACCTAAAAGTTAAGAATCATGTTTTATTCAGCAAACAAAGCTGAGGACTTCAGTCCAAGATATAGGATCTCAGATAACTGAGAGACTGTTCCCAAGAGATAAGAGAGGAAGCAGGATATATAGGAGTTTTTGCAACAAAGACCAAATAATCAGAACATCAAAAGCTTGCTATTAATTAAAGAAAACCAGATACCTCAAATTAAGGAATTTAGTGTTTATCTATATATGGAAAGATGGAAAAATCAGTACTCATTGAAATAATTTCTTTGATATGTACTTCAGCTATCTGAGGTCAGTATCCTCTGCTTTCTCATCTTGAGTCTTTCAGGTACACCAGTTGGGGGATGATGGCTTCAGTGGCTAACTGCGAGATGGCAGGCATCCTGTTTCTATCCTGAGTTCCCTCAGAGCTCACTGTCGGGGCAGCTCTAATGTGATGATTTGATGGCTGCAAGCATCATTTACTGATACGGCAGGCAACATTTTATATATATACATATATATATATATATCCAAAGATGGACTTCCCAGGTGGCTCAGAAGTAAAGAATCTGCCTGTCAATGCAGGAGATGTGAGTTCAGTCCCTGGGCTGGGAAGATCTGGAGAAGGAAATGGCAACCCACTATAGTTTTCTTGCCTGGGAAATCCAATGGACAGACAGGCCTGGTTGGGCTATAGTCCATGGTGTTTCAAAAGAGTCAGACACTACTCAGTGATTAAACGTTAGCAACAACAACAAATCCAAAGCTAGAGACTTGACAGGCAGGAGTGGTGTATTCATTTCCTAAGGCTTCTGTAACAAAGTACCACAATGTGTGTAGCTTAGAACAAGAGAAATTATTGCATAGTTTTGGAGGCTAGAAGTCTAGAATGGAGGTGTTGGTAAGGCCAGGCTCCTGTAGAGGAGAATTCTTCCTTGCTTCTAACTTCTCTTAATGGTCATCGATCACTGAAGTTTTGTGGTTTGCTGCGACATCACTCCAATCTTCTCCTCTGCAGTCACACGATATTATCTCTGTGCGTCTCTGTTTCCCCATATGACATTTTATTCTCTGTGTCTCTGCCTTTATTTTAAATAAGGATTCGAATCCTGTTGGATTAGGGCCCATCCTACTCCTATGTGACCTCGTTTTAACTAAGTACATCTGCAGTAATCCTATTTGCAAATAAGTTTATATTCTGAGGTACCAGGAGTTAGGACTTCAGCAGATCTTTTTGGATAGTACAGTTTAACTTATAACAAGTAGATAGCCAGTGAAGTGAAGTGAAAGTCGCTCAGTCATGTCCAACTCTTTGGGACCCCATGGACTATACAGTCCATGGCATTCTCCAGGCCAGAATACTGGAGTGGGTAGCCATTCCCTTCTCCAGGGGATCTTCCCAACCCAGGGATCGAACCCAGGTCTCCAGCACTGCAGGCAGATTCTTTTCCAGCTGAGCCACCAGGGAAGCCCAAGAATACTGGAGTGGGTAGCCTATCCCTTCTCCAGCAGATCTTCCTGACCCAGGAATCAAACCGGGATCTCCTATATTGCAGACTGATTCTTTACCAGCTGAGCTACCAGGGAAGCCCTAGAGAGCCAGGTCAAGCTGTATTCTCTAATTGCTCATTTAGTAGGAGAAGGTAATGGCACCCCACTCCAGGACCCTTGCCTGGAAAATCCCATGGACGGAGGAGTCTGGTAGGCTGCAGTCCATGGGGTCGCAAAGAATCGGACATGACTGAGCGACTTCCCTTTCACTTTTCACTTTCATGCATTGGAGAAGGAAATGGCAACCCACTCCAGTGTTCTTGCTTGGAGAATCCCAGGGATGGCGGTGCCTGGTGTGCTGCCGTCCATGGGGTCGCACAGAGTCGGACACAACTGAATCGACTTAGCAGCAGCAGCAGCAGAGTTAAGTTTTAATGTATGTGTGTGCACGTTTTTAAATTGTTTTAGTGTTTTGAATAAAGAAGAATTAATATGATGAGCACATCAACAAGAACCCTAAAAGGATCCCAAAAGATGTGCTTGGTGTTAGCTGCTGCAGAAATATCCCATAAAATAGTGTATCTTTCTTACTAATATGCCTGCAGGGGTCTTTAATTCCTCAAATGCATCTTGTTGTTCCCTTGTAAGCCTTCCCTCAATTCCCACCCATCTCCTAAAGCAGCACAGGGCTTGTGTCATTGATTGGGATACTGTTCCTATCTCTCTTCATCTACTTAATTCCTACTCCTTTACAAATCTTTGTTTAAGCACTTCTTCTGAAATGAAGCCAATAACCTATGAGTCTGGTTAGATTCTTTCTCATATATTTTCACACACAGGGTCCCTTTCCTTAAGAACCCTTATATCAATGTGATATTAGACATTAGTTAGAATGATTAACCAACTATTAGTCTCACCTAGCCTACAATGTTCATAAGGAATCCATTTGATTCTGTTCACTATATTAGTACCAACGAACTAGCAAACTATTGAAAATAAGATAGACCCAAAATAATATTTGTGGAGTATATGTAGATTACTTCTTTTGAGATATTTTCATATTTTGAGTAAATTTTTAAAATCCATTTTAAATGCATTTTGGAACAAGATGGAAAAGGAACAACAAAGGAAAGAAAGAGAGGGTGAGAAAATGAGCAAAAAAAAACACACAAAAGAATAAAAAAGATGAAAAGGAGGGAAGACAGGTAGGGAAAAAAGAAGGGAGGAAGAACAGAAAGAAGGAACAACAAAAAAAGAATTTCCAAGTTGATTATGAGCCATGACTCAGTTACTATTTCAGAATAATGTTTTAAGTGCTTAAATATGTTGTGCTTTTACATTTCAGATATTTTTTTCAT
Source organism: Redunca redunca (assembly GCA_006410935.1). Classification (NCBI taxonomy): domain Eukaryota; kingdom Metazoa; phylum Chordata; class Mammalia; order Artiodactyla; family Bovidae; genus Redunca; species Redunca redunca. Next base: position 1,449,712 of record SJYQ01000672.1, read on the forward strand.
GTGTTTGCTTTTATCATCTGCATGCAACTGTGAATTCCAGAATTAACACATATGCTTGATATTTCTAAAGGTGTCAAATTTGTCCTTGGTAAGTCTTTCTGAAATTTTTCAAGATGTGGGTATGTGACCTCTGTTCTTAAGACTGGGTGTATAATTCTGTACGTGTCAGAAAAGGACAGTTGTTATGGCTGCTAAGATTTTAGATATGAATGGATGTGAATATAATATATCAGATTAGAATGTTACAGAGTTAGGCACATGATTAAGTATCCAGGAAGATAAATGTGAGAGTTTTACTGAACAAATTTGATTTAAATATGATTCACATTAAAACAATGCATGCATGACAAATAACCACCCAATACTCTTTGATTATTGGATATTTTTGCAAGGATTGTTGCATCCTCCTGGACCGCTCTTGCTCTTCTTCTTTTTCTATAAAAAAGAAGTTTAAAAACGAAAAAAAGAACTACAAAAACACATTTTGTCATTGTTTGTGACAGGGATGAGGGAAGAGTGAGATGATGCACACTCTGTATTTTACACATAATTTTTTAGAAATATTTTAATTTTATTCTGAATGGAGTTATATGCTCATATGATTGTTACTTCTACTTTCGCTTTTAAAATGTTAGTCAATCATTTTCTTCTCCTACACAAGATCTTCAGTGTCTTCTCACTGCACAATCAAGTCAAGTTTCCCTTCTCAGGACAGCAAAAGAAGATCTGTATTGTCTTATCTTTTCCTATCTCTTCTGCTCCAACTGGAATCACTTACCTATTTAGTATGGCTTTTGCTCTCTTCCTCAAACTATTAATACCTAATTCACTTCTACCACAGGCCCTGCTGTTTCCTTGGATAGGTTCCTCTCCTTGGAAAGTACTTTTACAGGCTCTTCATGTAGCTACTCTCCCTCCTCATCTCTACATTATATGCAACCTTCACAGAGCAGTCTCACCTGATTAGTTTTGTTACTGAATTTAAGTTCATATGCTGACCCATGGTTAGGCCAGCAAACCAAAGCATCTGAGTTTGGAGCAGAGAAAGTTTTATTGCAGTGCCAAGCAGAGGAGAATGGGTTTGGGGCAAGAAAAGGAATAACATTTTGGAAAGAGAAGTTAGTCATAAACTCAGCAGATGAGCTTGGTTTTAGGGGCACTTAGTTTCAGTCTGTTTAATAGTCTTGTCTCCTAGGTCCCAAATAACATATCCAGTTCAGTTCAGTCACTCAGTCATGTCTAATTCTTTGCAACCCCATGGACTGAAGTACACCAGGCTTCCCTGTCCGTCACCAGCTCCCAGAACTTGCTCAAACTCATGTCCATCAAGTAAATGATACCATCCAACCATCTCATCCTCTGTCATCCTCTTCTCCTTCTGCCTTTAATCTTTCCCAGAATCAGGGTCTTTTCCAGTGAGTCAGTTCTTCGCATCAGGTGGCCAAGGTATTGGAGCTTCAGCTTCAGCATCGGTCCTTCCAATGAATATTCAGGACTGATTTCCCTTAGAATTGACTGGTTTGATCTCCTTGCAGTCCAGGGGACTCTCAAGGGTCTTCTCCGACATCACAGTTCAAAAGCATCAATTCTTCAGTACTCAGCTTTCTTTATAGGTTAACTCTCACATCTGTACATGACTACTGGAAAAACCATAGTTTGACTAGATGGACCTTTGTTGACAAAGTAATGTCTCTGCTTTTTAATAAACTGTCTAGGTTGGTCTTACCTTTTCTTCCAAGGATCAAGTGTCTTTTAATTTCATGACATATTTTAATAACATATTAATAGATACCTATTCATTGCTTTCACAGATGTAAAACAGTTTGAAATTATCTTGTCCATAACTTTATTTGTTGATTTTTCACCTTACTGAAGTAGATCTCGAAGGGCAAAGCCTTGCTCACCATTACAATTCCATGTAGTGATTGAAAATATGCCTACAAAATTATGACACTCCTTCCAAAAGTGGAGCTTAATTCCTTTATTTTGAGTATGAAATGGATTTAATATATTGGTTCTAACAATTTTTTTAAGTGAAAATAATGGTATGTGACTTATTAGATGAGATCATAAAAGGAACTGAAGCTTCCTGCTTTCTCTCTCTCTCTCTCTCTTTCTCTTTCATGGCCCACTTTGAGGGAATTAGTTGCTATGTCATGAGAATACTCAGTCTGCCGTGGAGAGAGGCACAGGTGATGAGGCCTGTTGACCAAGGCTCACAGGTGAGTCATCTTGGAAATGGTTTGTCTAGACCAAACATGAGGGAGCCTGAGCCAGGATCACTCATCTAGGCCAGGCTCACTTCCTGACATCAGAGAAACTGTGGGAGATAGAGTGTTGTTTTAAGGCATCAAGATTTTGTTTAATATTTACATAATATATAGCGAATATGCTCTATAAAATATTTTGTAACCTGATAAGTTCTCATTAACATATTTGAATGTGTTAATTATCAAGCATGAAAAGAGTAACATATCCAACCATGACAAATAGTACTACAGCTAATTCATGTTTCCAACTTGAGTGAAGCATGGGCTTCTGCTCAACAATTCTCCCTTTGCTATTTATTATTCAACTGCCTCAGCTTCTGCTCCTTTTACATTAAGAAAAAGAATGTACCTTCTAATTAAGAAAAAAGAAAACAGCATTGTGTGTGACACTTTGGGCACTATTTTCTTATTTAAAATGAATGATTATTGAATTTTCAGGCTTGCTTCAGAGAAAGATTTGTCTTTCTCTTCTAAATTTACCCTGAATCTATCCAGGTGACCCCATTTTCTCTCCTTTCTGTTGGGTTAATATCATTCATGATCTGAGCCACAGTCAGCTCCTGGTCTTGTTTTTGCTGACTATATAGAGCTTCTCCATCTTTGGCTGCAAATAATATCATCAGTCTGATTTTGGTATTGACCATCTGGTGATATCTATGTGTAAAGTCTTCTCCTGTGTTGTTGGAAGAAGGTGTTTGTTATGACCAGTGCATTCTCTTTGTAAAACTCTGTTAGCCTTTGCCCTGCTACATTCTGTACTCCAAGGCCAAATTTGCCTGCTACTCCAGGTATTTCTTGACTTCCTACTTTTGCATTCCAGTCTGTTATAATGAAAAGAACTTTTTTTTTTTTTTTTGAGTGTTAGTTCTAAAAGGGCTTGTAGGTCTTCATAGAACTGTTCAACTTCAGCTTCTTTAGCATTATTGGTTGGGGCATAGACTTGGATTACTGTGATATTGAATGGTTTTCCTTGGAAATGAACAGAGACTTTCTGTTGTTTTTGAGGCTGCACCCAAGTACATTCTAGACTCTTTTGTTGACTATGATGGCTACTCCATTTCTCCTAAGGGATTCTTGCCCACAGTAGTAGATATAATGGTCATCTGAGTTGAATTCACCCATTCCAGTCCATTTTCGTTTGCTGATTCCTAAAATGTCGATGTTCACTCTTGCCATCTGCTGTTTGACCACTTCCAATTTGCCTTGATTCGTGGACTTAACTTTCCAGGTTCCTATGCAATATTGCTCTTTACAGCATCAGACTTTACTTCCATCACCAGTCACATCCACAACTGAGTGTTGTTTTTGCTTTGGCTCCATCTCTTCATTCTTTCAGATGCTTTTGAACTATGGTGTTGGAGAAGACTCTTGAGAGTCCCTTGGACAGCAAGGAGATCCAACCAGTCCATCCTAAATGAAATCAGTCCTGAATAGTCATTGGAAGGACTGATGGTTAAGATGAAACTCCAATATTTTGGCCACCTGATGGCCAAATGCTTGGAAAAGACCCTGATGCTGGGAAAAGTTGAAGGTGGGAGGGAAAGGGGATGTCAGAGGATGAGATAGTTGGGTGGCATCACTGACTCAATGGACATTAGTTTGAGTAAACTCTGGGAGTTGGTGATGGACAGGGAGGCCTGGTGTGCTGCAGTCCATGAGGTTGCAAAGAGCTGGACACGACTGAGCAACTGAACTGAACTGAATATCATTCATTCATTCATTTACATCTAGAAACTATCTACTCTACTCAGGCTCTAAGGTAGGTGCTTGAGTGTTACTCAATGAGTGAATGAATGATATTCAGTTCAGTTCAGTTCAGTTGCTCAGTCATGTCCAGCTCTTTGCAACCTCATGGACTGCAGCACACCAGGCCTCCCTGTCCATCAGGCTCTAAGGTAGGTGNAGTTGCTCAGTCGTGTCCACCTCTTTGCAACCTCATGGACTGCAGCACACCAGGCCTCCCTGTCCATCAGGCTCTAAGGTAGGTGCTTGAGTAACAGAGATAACTGTGAGGATAAATACCCAAACACCAGTTACAGCACAGTGTGATAAGATAAGAGCTATAATAAGGCCATTAACAAGTTTTATGATGCAGCTGAAGATGTGGAGGGTCAGTCAGAAGCCCAAAATTGACTTCACAGAAGCAAGCTTTGAAACAGTGGGAGAAAGATGTCAGGCAGGTTAGCTGAAGAAAGGCATATCTTGCACAAATATACAGGGGCCTGGAACCCACCATAAAGGATCTACACTGTGTGTTACAGGATACCATTTCTTCAAACTAGAAGGCTCTGGACTCTCTCTCAGCCTGACAAATTCCTTCACACTTATCACATCAAGTGATAACTCTTGAATGAAGGTATCCTTGATTCCTCAAAGCAGATCTTATGTACTTTGTTGTTTACTGTTCGAAAAAAATTTACTTCATTCTCTTGTGACTTATTTGCTAACATGTATGCCTTTGGATTGGAAGGTAATCCTTGGCAGAGAGCATTTTCCCCCTACTATAATAGTGCCTATTTTATCCCTTGGTACAGAGCAGGAGATCAATAATTACTTATTGAATGAATGAATATCTACTCACAAGAGAAGTGTGGAATTGAAGTTCCCAGACTAAGCTTTTAAGAATGTGTCTCTGAACATGGACATAGTTGAAAGTGTCAAGAAGATTTGTGTATTTGTATAATTATATCCAAAGTTCATTTTTCACAGTAAGAATTCTTAAATACAGAAATGATAGTCAAGATTCAGTTGTATCCAGATACAGAAAATACCTGTTTTCTAAATAAAGAAAATAGATATTATAACCATAATTAATGTCAATGCAGTTGGCATGGCATGGGAATATATTTATTCTGTCTTTAAAAATATAGATGTTATTTGAGTTAGTCTTAATGCTTCTCAAATAAAAGAAAAATTATATAAAACCTTTCATCAGTATTAACAACTAAATTATATTTGGTCCCTATTTTAACTGTCATTATGCTATTCAAAAATTTTAGAGGCTGTGTTCTTCCAAAATATTCATTAGTGCTTTTGAATGCATCTGTATTATTTTGACCAGGAATTTAATGTTTTATGGTTTATTTGAATAGCAAATTACCTGGGAGATCAAGATAGTTTAACCCATTTGATAGTTCTCAGTTATACTAGATTCTTCACTAATGTGGTGATCCACACAGTCAAAGGCTTTGGCATAGTCAATAAAGCAGAAATAGATGTTTTTCTGGAACTCTCTTGCTTTTTCATCGATCCAACAGATGGTTCCTCTGCCTTTTCTAAAACCAGCTTGAACATCTGGAAGTTCATGGTTCATGGCTGAAGCCTGGGTTGGAGAATTTTAAGCATTATTTTACTAGCATGTGAGATGAGTGCAATTGTGCAGTAGTTTGAGCATCCTTTGGCATTGCCTCTCTTTGGCTTAAAGCTCAACTTTCAGAAAACTAAGATCATGGCATCTGGTTCCATCACTTCATGGCAAACAGATGGGGAAACAGTGGAAACAGTGGCAGACTTTATTTGGGGGGGGCTCCAAAATCAGATGATGACTGCAGCCATGAAATTAAAAGACACTTGCTCCTTGGAAGCAAGGAGCCAACCTAGACAGTATATTAAAAAGCAGAGATATGACTTTGCCAATAAAGGTCCATCTAGTCAAGGCTATGGTTTTTCCAGTAGTCATGTATGGATGTGAGAGTTGCACTATAAAGAAAGCTGAGCGCCACAGAATTGATGTTTTTGACCTGTGGTGTTGCAGAAGACTCTTGAGAGTCCCTTGGACTGCAAGGAAATCCAACCAGTCCATCCTAAGGGAGATCAGTTCTAAATATTCATTGGAAGGACTGATGCTGAAGCTGAAACTCCAATACTTTGGCCAGCTGATGCAAAGAACGGACTCATTTGAAAAGACCCTGATGCTGGGAAAGATTGAAGGTGGGAGGAGAAGGGGACAACAGAAGATGAGGTGGTTGGATGGCATTACCAACTCAATGGACATGAGTTTGTTTAGACTCTGGGAGATGGTGATGGATAGGGAGGCCTGGCATGGTGCAGTCCACGGGGTTGCAAAGAGTTGGACATGGCTGAATGACTGAACTGAACTCACTAAGGAAGAGAAGTTATAATATTTGATGAAATTCCCTCTACTTTCAGATCAGTTCTGATCTCCCTGGATCTATCCAGGGAGGGAAGTAAGCAAAGACAAAGAACCACGAGTTGAACAATCTATGATCAAAGTTGAAAAAAATAAATCTTTAGAACATAGACAACATTTTTTATATCACATTAATTATCTAAATAAAACAGAAAGGAGACCAGTTCACTCCTTTATTTCTAACCTAGATGTTTTGTAGAGACGTCAGGCACAGACATACATTTGGATAACACCAACTAGACATATTGTAGTTATGTAATGGGTGCACTTTAGGGCACTTTACAATCACTTCATATAAAAACATACTCACTGAAATTTAGTCACTACATAAAAAATTATATTTTGTATCTAAAATGTGATTTCCTATCTGTCTTAATTTTTATCTAAAGAAAGAAAGTGAAAGCGAAAGCTTCTCAGTCGTGTTCGTCTCTTTGTGACCCTATGAACTATACAGTCCATGGAATTCTCCAGGCCAAAACACTGGAGTGGGTAGCTGTTCCCTTCTCCAGGGAATCTTCCCAACCCAGGGATCAAACTCAGGTCTCCCACATTGCAGGTGGATTCTTTACCAGCTGAGCCACCTGGAAGCCCCTTTTTTTTTTCATCTAACTTCTCTGTAAAAATTCTCTATGAACCTCACAATTGTTATCTTGAAGCAAAGATTTGCATCTCAGCCTTTATTTTTTCTAGGTGTTAGTTTACTCACCAAACTAAAAACAAGTTCCATATCATAATACATTTGCAGTATATTTACTTTAAAGGTACTACAGAAAAAAATGATTGGGAATTTTAATAACTTCTCAGGTACTTCAGCAGCAGAGAAACTGTTTAACAAAATTTAAATTATATAGGTTTTTGAAAATAAATTGCTCCTAGAAAATATAAATATGTTTATGCACATCAGGGAATAAGATATAACTAAATACAGAAAATTAATCTTCAAAAAAATCAATAAGATGGGAGGCATACATTTTTATTAAGAAAATTGTTAAATAGTATATTATATTCTATATAAATAATAAGGCATAATTACCTTCCAAATGTTATTCTCCAAAAGTGACAAGTGAAATAAAAAATTAAAATTGAGCCCCCAAACCTCCAATTCAGACAAATTGAGTTTTTAAAGTGTAAACTAAAAGTAGAAAAATATATGAGATCAGTCAGTAAATATAATTTTCAATTAAAATACTTCTAAGAGAAGACTAGGGAAAATATTTTATATGTAAATATAAAAGTCTCAATTAACATTGCATTTCCCCATAGGAACTTTGGGCAGAAAAATCCCATGGACAGAGGAGCCTGGCAAGCTGCAATCCAAAGGGTTTCAGAGTTGGACACAACCCTGAGCAGCTTATGAACTTTAATGAAACTAGTTGTGAGACAGTGCTTTTTTTTTTTTTTGGATGGTTTATAATGACCAATATAATTGTTTCCTTACAGTAAATGTAATAATAATATCATAGTGCTCAATTGTGAACCTCTCTAATAGAACCTGAGTTTAATTTTTTTTTCTTTCCTTCTCTATTATCCTGATAATGATCATTATTACAATTGTTGAACAATAATTAGTATTAAGGCTGCAAAGAATAAAGATCTTTTTTTGAAGTCTTAGGAACTGTAATTCAGGAAACACAGACTTGGGTAATACTGAAAGAGTGTTCCAGGGAAGAGAAAGAGTCAGGGAGTTACAAAGGCTAAAGCAACAGTGTTGTTAAAGTTGTTTTGAGAGAATAGCAATTGCCTCTGATGCAAAAGGGCTTCTCTGATGGCTCAGACAGTAAAGAATTTGCCTGCAATGCAGGAGACTCAAGTTTGATCCCCTGGTGGGGAAGATCCCCTGAAGAAGGGAATGGTTGAAATGTTGAAGTGTTAGTCTCTCAGTTGTATTTGACTCTTTATGACCCCATGGACTGTAGCCTGCCAGATTCCTCTGTCTAAAGGATTCTCCAAGCAAGAATATTGGAGTGGGCTGCCATTTCATCCCAGTATTTTTGTCTGGAGAATCCCACAGACTGAGGAGCCTAATTGCAAAGAGTCAGACACAACTGAGCAACTAACACTTTCACTGGTGTTAAAAGGAAATACTTGCCCTTAAGGCACAGGCTGTCACAATTTATTTAGTGTTGAAGGTTCATATTCCATGTAGACTGAGATGTACCATTTCCTTAATGGCCTCCAGCCTCCATTTTAGAGAGTCTTTTAGCAACACTGACTCCATTGTAATTTTCTTTTTTCACTTGGTCCTGCTGCTGCTGCTGCTAAGTTGCTTCAGTGGTGTCCGACTCTGTGTGACCCCACAGACGGCAGCCCACCAGGCTCTGCCATCCCTGGGATTGTCCAGGCAAGAACATTGGAGTGGGTTGCCATTTCCTTCTCAATGCATGAAAGTGAAAAGTGAAAGTGAAGTTGCTCAGTCATGTCCGACTCTTAGTGACCCCCATGGACTACAGCCTACCAGGCTCCTCCGTCCATGGGATTTTCTGTAGTCAAATAGCAACCAGATATAATTCTATGAGTCTTGAAAAAAGCACACACAAAAAGTCTACTTGATTTTGATTTTTCTCTTGATATTTCTAAAGATATAGCCTTTATTTCTTTCAATAGTCCATTGTTTTAAATAAAGTGTAAGTATATACAAAAAGTCTTATTTTAATAGTTTCAATGAAAATCCATTTTATGTTTTAGTTGATTAAACCAGAAAATAGCTGCATTTTTTTGTTTCCTGTATTATATCAACATTATGTTCTCTCAGATTTAAATTCTCATAGAACAGAATGTTTTATTTATTGTTTTATCCTCATCATCAATTTTAGGAACAACTAAATAGTTTATTAAATTAAAGTGAGCTATAAAAACCAGTAATGCACTGGTCTCTGGTAGTAGCTATTCCAAAATCCCAATGGAGGTATATTTGGCCAATTAAACACCATTTGAGTGAGAGCAAATAGCACATTGTCTAATATCCTTCTAGTTCACAGTTAGAAAATCCTCTTAAATTTCTAGGAAAATAGCAGTGATATGTTTTCAAATATTCTATATTGACTCAGTGAACAGCCAGAGGTAATGTTATCAATTGCTACCTTGGTTATACTCCATTCAAAGAGCCAGTTTTTTAATCTGTCATGAAGCCTATATTTCATTTGAACATCAGACTGGAATATCCTTGCAATAATTTGGGCACCTGTGTTTTTTATTTTAAATGCTGTAGAGTAGAGAAACGTGTTGGGTTGATACAGAACCCACAGCTCACTGTAAAACAATCACAGGTAGCAATAGATGATCCAGAAACACAGGAGCTTATTCCCAGGAGAACAGTCATTCTGGTGGACTGGATAAAAGCCATACAAAGTATGTTTATCCTGACTACCAAAATCCTTCTCTAAATGCAAAATAAAACACGCCAGACAAAGCAGCAGATAAGCTTCCTATTCACGTCAAGTGGGGGCTTGCCAGGTGGCACTCGTGGTAAAGAACCTGCCTGCCAATGTAGGAGATGTAAAAGACTAGGCTTCAATCCCTGGGTCAGGACGATCCCATGGCAGATGAAATGGCAACCCACTCTGGAATTCTTGCCTGGAGAATCCCATGGACAGAAAAGCCTGGTGGGCTACAGTCCCCAGGGCTGCACAAAGTTGGACACAACTGAAGTAACTTAGCACCCACTCATGCACAATCCAAGTGGGGCTGGCTTTATGATGATCGACAATTGGATGTTTTCACATGTGAAAATGCCCATAATCTGAGTGTTAGAAGGAAGAAATTTTCCTTTACCCTTCTGTGTAATTCTGCTAGGTCTAAAAATGAAATAAATGTAAAACAAATGAATAAGAGAAAGTCAAACATACGTTTAATAACATGAATACACAGTCAGTTCAGTTCAGTTGCTCAATCGTGTCTGAATTTTTGCAACCCCATGAACTGCAGACCTCTAGGCCTCCCTGTCCATCACCATCTCCTGGAGTTTACCCAAACTCATGTCCATCAAGTCAGTGATGCCATCCAGCCATCTCATCCTCTGTCATCCCCTTCTCCTCCTGCCCCCAATCCCTCCCAGCATTAGGGTCTTTTCCAGTGAGTCAACTCTTCTCATCAGGTGGCCAAAGTATTGGAGTTTCAGCTTCAGCATCAGTCCTTCCAATGAACACCCAGGACTGATCTCCTTTAGGATGGACTGGTTGGATCTCCTTGCAGTCCAAGGGACTCTCAAGAGTCTTCTCCAACACCACAGTTCAAAAGCATCAATTCTTCAGCTCTCAGCTATCTTCACAGTCCAACTCTCACATCCATACATGACTACTGGAAAAACCATAGCCTTGGCTAGACAGAACTTTGTTGGCAAAGTAATGTCTCTGCTTTTTAATATGTTGTCTAGGTTGGTCATAACTTTCCTTCCACGGAATAAGTGTCTTTTAATTTCATGGCTGTAATCACCATCTGCAGTGATTTTGGAGCCCCAAAAAACTAAAGTCTGACACTGTTTCCCCTGTTTCCCCATCTATTTCCCATGAAGTGATGGGACCAGATGCCATGATCTTAGTTTTCTGAATGTTGAGCTTTAGGTCAAGTTTTTCACTCTCTTCTTTCACTTTCATCAAGAGGCTTTTTAGCTCCTCTTCACTTTCTGCCATAAGGATGGTGTCATCTGCATATCTGAGGTGATTGATATTTCTCCCAGCAATCTTGATTCCAGCTTGTGCTTCTTCCAGCCCAGTGTTTCTCATGATGTACTCTGCATAGAAGTTAAATAAGCAGGGTGACAATATACAGCCTTGACGTACTCCTTTTCCTATTTGGAACCAGTCTGTTGTTCCGTGTCAGTTCTAACTGTTGCTTCCTGACCTGCATACAGGTTTCTCAAGAGGCAAGTCAGGTGGTCTGGTATTCCCATCTCTTTCAGATACATGGTAGAGACTCAGAAAAATGGAGTAATTCACCATAATGCCTAAAATCTTCACCATAATTATCTTCAGGTAAAGACAAAAGAGGTCAGTGGTCGAAGGCAATTCACACAGAGATGGAAATGAATTATGGATAGGACTTGGAATTGGAAATGTTTAAGCAGGTATGAGCCGACTCATTGGAAAAGACCTTGATGCTGGAAACGACTGAAGGCAACAGGAGAAAGGGGAGGCAGAGAATGAGATGATGAGATAGCATCACTGACTCAATACACATGAATTTGAGCAAACTCCAGAAGATAGTGGGACAGAAGAGCCTAGTATACTAGAGTCCACAGGGTCACAAAGAGTAGAACACAAATTAAGTGACTAAATAAGAACAAGCAGATATGATGTAAAAGACCTGCAACTCTTTTACCTGATTGTATTTTGGGGATGGACACTGAGTAAGAAACATTTCATTTTCCTAGCACTATGAAACAGGAAGCATGTAAATCTGCCCTTCAAGCCATATTAATTAGATATGCTAAACAGGAACCAATAAGATTGACTTTGAACAATGTACAATAGAAGCTTTATTGACTATGCCAAAGCCTTTGACTGTGTGGATCACAATACTGTGGAAAATTCTGAAAGAAATGGGAATACCAGACCACCTGACCTGCCTCTTGAGAAACCTGTATGCAGGTCAGGAAGCAACAGTTAGAACTGGACATGGAACAACAGACTGGTTCCAAATAGGAAAAGGAGTACGTCAAGGCTGTATATTGTCACCCTGCTTATTTAGCTTCTATGCAGAGTACATCATGAGAAACGCTGGCCTGGAAGAAGCACAAGCTGGAATCAAGATTGCTGGGAGAAATATCAATCACCTCAGGTATGCAGATGACACCATCCTTATGGCAGAAAGTGAAGAGGAGCTAAAGAGCCTCTTGATGAAAGTGAAAGAGGAGAGTGAAAAAGTTGGCTTAAAGCTCAACATTCAGAAAACGAAGATCATGGCATCCGGTCCCATCACTTCATGGGAGATAGACGGGGAAACAATGGAAACAGTGGCTGACTTTATTTTTCTGGGCTCCAAAATCACTGCAGATGGTGCTTGCAGCCATGAAATTAAAGACACTTACTCCTTGGAAGGAAAGTTATGACCAAACCCAGACAGTATATTAAAAGGCAGAGACTTTACTTTGTCAATAAAGGTCTGTCTAGTCAAGGTTATGGTTTTTCCAGTGGTCATGTATGGATGTGAGAGTTGGACTGTGAAGAAAGCTGAGCACCGAAGAATTGATGCTTTTGAACTGTGGTGCTGGAGAAGACTCTTGAGAGTCCCTTGGACTGCAAAGAGATCCAACCAGTCCATCCTAAAGGAGATCAGTCCTGGGTGTTCATTGGAAGGACTGATGTTGTAGGTGAAACTCCAAAACTTTGGCCACCTTATGCAAAGAGCTCATTTGAAAAGACCCTGATGCTGGGCAAGACTGAGGGCAGGATGAGAAGGGGTCAACAGAGGATGAGATGGTTGGATGGCATCACTTACTCAATGGACATGGGTTTGGATGGACTCTGGGAGTTGGTGATGGACAGGGAGGCCTGGCGTGCTGTGGTTCATGGGGTCACATAGAGTCAGACACAACTGAGTGACTGAACTGAACAATAACAGCTGGACTTTTGGTAGAGACAAATTGTCTGTGCTACAACAGCTCTGTATGGAGCAGAGACAGGTTTATGATAAGAGCCTATGACCACCTACTAGCAACAGATACTGTACTTGGATTTTTAAGGGGTATTTACTATATTGTCAAGAGTCGGACATGACTGAGCAACTTCCCTTTCACTTTTCACTTTAATGCACTGGAGAAGGAAATGGCAACCCACTCCAGTGTTCTTGCCTGGAGAATCCTAGGGATGGGGGAGCCTGGTGGGCTGCCGTCTATGGATCACACAGAGTCAGACACGGAGTCAGACACGACTGAAGTGACTTAGCAGCAACTATGTGGCTTTGGGTATTAATTGAAGCTTCTCCAATGATTGAAGGGCATTAGGTGATACTGATGTCAGAGACTGGCTCTACCTTGGATGTCAGTGCCTGTAAAAGTTTCAAAATAAGATGGAAATGGTTTATAGAGTATACTGATGGCCTGGAGAATGCAAGGAGAGATACTCAGAAGCAAGGAGACTCTTTTTCTCCTAGGATTGACTTAGAGCTGTCTGAGTTGCTGATGAAACTGACTGCCATGAGAATGGTGCCCTATGCAAACAGCCTCCAACTGAACATCAAAGGGCTGGTTTATGGATGACCATTCCAAAATGAGGGCTTCCCAGGTGGCACAGTGCGAAAGGACTGTGAAGAAGGCTGAGCGCCGAAGAATTGATGCTTTTGAAGTGTGGTGTTGGAGAAGACTCTTGAGAGTCCCTTGGACTGCAAGGAGATCCAACCAATCCATTCTGAAGGAGATCAACCCTGGGATTTCTTTGGAAGGAATGATGCTAAAGCTGAAACTCCAGTACTTTGGCCACCTCATGCGAAGAGTTGACTCATTGGAAAAGACTCTGATGCTGGGAGGGATTGGGGGCAGGAGAAGAAGGGGACGACTGAGGATGAGATGGCTGGATGGCATCACTGACTCGATGAACGTGAGTCTGAGTGAACTCTGGGAGTTGGTGATGGACAGGGAGGCCTGGCGTGCTGTGATTCAGGGGTTCGCAAAGAGTCGGACACGACTGAGCAACTGAACTGAACTGACGAATGCAAGAGACTCAAGAGATGAGGGTCGATCTCTGGGTTGGGAAGATCCCCTGGAGTAGGAAATGGCAACCTTCTCCAGTATTCTTGTCTGTAAGGTTCCATGGACAGAGGAGCCTGGGAGGCTGCAGTCCATCGGGTTGCAAATAGTAGGACATGACTGATCAACTGAGCACACGTGCACACACACATTCCACAATGGATGGACAAAATTCTGTTTGAAAGGCAAGCAGATCAACAGTGTGGTGAGTGGCAGGCAGTTTTCCTAGCAGTAATGGATGAGTTAAACAGTGGTAAACACTCCTATGCACAACAGTTTGGGTGAACTCTGGAAGTTGGTGATAGACAGGGAGGCCTGGTGTGCTGCGATTTATGGGGTTGCAAAGAGTTGAACACGACTTAAAAACTGAACTGAACTGAAATAAGGTCATTATAATTAATATGTATTTTATGGTCTTTTCAATAAATAATACAAAGTAGGAAACAACTTGTAAAAGAAAAAAGTCTAGTCTTTGCCAAGATCATATTTTTAATTAATCATGAGTTGAGAATTAAATCTGAATATAGTCATTAATCCTAGAAAATACATCAGTGGGTTTTATATGCAATATTCAGGAGCAATAATTATTTAGGAGCAATTATTTCTAAATTGGATTTATAAAAATGAAATAACTTGGTAACATTAATGCATGGACATAAGGCAACTGCCAAAATGGCATTTATAAATAATTACACTGATACAGTACTCTTGCCTGGAAAATCCCATGGACGGAGGAGCCTGATGGGCTGCAGTCCATGGGGTCGCTAAGAGTCGGACACGACTCAGCGACTTCTCTTTCACTTTTCACTTTCATGCATTGGAGAAGGAAATGGCCACCCACTCCAGTGTTCTTGCCTGGAGAATCCCAGGGACGGGGGAGCCTGGTAGGCTGCCATCTATGGGGTCGCACAGAGTCAGACACGACTGAAGCGACACAGCAGCACACTGATACAAGATTACATATGGAAATTATAGTTCACTTTCTAAAAGACTCTTAACAGTGTTTGAAATGCTGATAAGAAATTAATCCCTCTAAAAAGTTTACTGATATCTAGTACATTATTGTAAGTAGTAGAACTTATATGGATTAATAGTTAATTTATACCTATTTTCTTAGATGATAAATTGTAGCAAGACTCTTTAGATATGTGAATTAAGTATGTTCTGCTACCTACAATGCTCATTTTCAATAATGGAAAATCACCACCTTTAAAGCTTATTCTTATTAATCAATTGAAATTAATTTTAAAACATTCAAAACTTAGAGGTCAATATTTTTTTTAAATGACAGTAGGGAGAATTTTCAGAGAAGGCAATGGCACCCCACTCCAGTACTCTTGCCTGGAAAATCCCATGGGCGGAGCGTGGTAGGCTGCAGTCCATGGGATCGTGAAGAGTCTGACGCGACTGAGCGACTTCACTTTCACTTTTCACTTTGATGCATTGGAGAAGGAAATGGCAACCCACTCCAGTGTTCTTGCCTGGAGAATCCCAGGGACGGGGGAGCCTGGTGGGCTGCCGTCTATGGGGTCACATAGAGTCGGACACTACTGAAGCGACTTAGCAGCAGCAGCAGCAGGGAGAATTTTATATTGTTAAGAGAATTTTTTCATATGACTTAAAAATTTTAGCCTTTTTTTTCCAAAGGAAATTAGTGTTTAGGGTGTATTTTCTATTTAGACTTACATTTGTGATTTTCAAGATGAAACTCATTCCTACCTTGGAGCCTAGTGTCACCGTAGTGATAAGAAAAAAGATTTTGTAAACATTATTTTCACAGTTGGTTATTATCTTAGAGATGCATTTGGACTAAATCTTATATTTTATTATGGTATATACTATAATACATAAAATATTTTATGAGCCAATTATCAATTAAAAATTAAATGGAAAGATAGTTCTATGAAGCACTTCTAGCAAATGAATAATTTTTCAACTTAGCTATGACTATTTAACAAAGTTTCCTGGCTAGCATCTCTGTCATGTATTGAATGTATATCTATTTTTATTGGTTGGCTATGAGTTACATTGGGCTTCCTCGGTGGCTCAGTGGTAAAGAACCCACCTGCCAGTGCAGGAGATGCAGGTTTGAACCCTGGGTTGGGAAAAATCTCCTGGACAAGGAAATGGCAACCCACTACAGTATTCTTGCCTGAAAACCTCGTGGACAGAGAAGCCTAGTGAGCTAGTCCATGGGGTTGCAAAAGAGTTGGACAGGACTTAGTGACTAAACAACAACAACATGGGTTACATTATCTGTTTCTTTTAGAGAGTGTTGACCTTTGTTTTGCAGGTGGTTACTTGTAGATAAGCTTCAGTGGGTCAAAACTGCCTTTACTTTAAGGCTAATGCATGCCTTCTCCTAAAGCATGATATTTTTGAGTTTTTACTGATTTTCCCGAGTTTCAGCATATCTCTTTTCTCTGACTGGTGAAAATCTGAACAGTTTCTACAGTGTAAACTCAGAGAAATGTTTAATTTATAGTTCCCTGGCGATTATTTTCTTGGTCCTATGGAGTTTCCTCCTCTTAATGTGCAGATTAGTATTTAATGGAAGACTCAAAAGGTATCTCTTGTGAATTTCTGAAGCTTTGTCTCAGCATTCCCTTGTTTCTGATACTTTGTCCTGCAACTCTGGCTTCCTTTGTGTCCCTAAACTCTGATCTGTCTCTTCACCTCATCAGGATTTCCGGGCTCGTTGGACTCTCCTTCCCTATCAGAATATTTCATCTCACTAGAAAGTTGGTATTTGTAGAGTTTCTCTTAGGTATTTCCCTTCTCTCATGGATCATAACTGGGCATTGACTCTTGTCCAATATATGAAAACTGTTTTTTCCTATTTCTTTACTTTTATAATTATTTGCAGTGAGAGAAAGTGTATAGGCTCATTTACTCCTTAATAAGCAAAAGTAGGAAACAATTTTTGTAACTAAATATAAGAATAGTAAAATTTTGTCATATATATTGGAGATTTGGCATATTTGTTTTGAAAATATGAAATCTTACTCATTTTTAAGTTCATACCTAATATTATCTGATCTGTGTCCGAAAGTGGTCATCAGTACCAGCAAAGATGTCCTTAATCTTTATTTTGAAAACAGGATTGTCTTTTCAGATACGTGAACTAGTATATGAAATCAGTTGTTGAATTCCACGTTGTGGAACGTATGTGTTGGGATTTAAGAAATTTTAAGATTTGATTTTACCAAAAATTAATAAATGTCATTCAAAGAAGATCTCTTAAGATTGTCTGAATTTCAGTAAGAATCATATTAAAGAGTTTTCAGCATGAATTGGAACTGGATAAGACCACATTGTGTCATTGCAAAATAAATTGATTTACTGGCTGTCACACTTTCTGTTTGACACTGGAAAATATTAGTGTCATTGATGCCAAGGTATTGTTCCTTGCCAAAATTAGCCAACATCCCAAATGTTTCCTAAAGAAACTCCTGGACCAGTTTAACTCAGATCAAGCCAGCAGTATATGGAGGCACAAGTGAACACTTTTCTTCTGCTTTACTTTTATAGATTAGTATGCATTCAGTTACTAGAATAACAGTAATAACTTATTTCAGCATGAAGTTTAAGACAAGGTAAGAATATGCTCATTTTTTATTCTGTTTAATGGTTAGGATTTAGAATTGAAATTTTATCACTTAAAAGTTTTTGTTTAGTCTCATAATTTCTGTTGTTTCATTCTAGAGACTTAGAAAAATTGTTTAGACTGAGAGTCCTGTGGTCACAACTTATCAAAGTGACCCATCTTGTCAGACTTTAAATAGTTTTAAGTAGTAAAGAAATGCATGTTACATACACACTGTGGCAAAGAATAGCTAATTATTCATCAATCCTGTTTCTGTTTTCTTTTGAGGACGCATGCAGACAAATTGCCCAGCTTTCTTTGCAAAAAAAAACTGCTTTGTTAGTTGAACCTCGGTAGTCTTTGAACATTGGAATGTGAGAGTAGGTAGTGTATTTCCAGGCTGATTCATGATTGCCTCCCTTCTCTCTCCTTCCACTCTTATTTCGCTGGATCTAGAGAACTCCAAAAATATAGAGGGGACAGCCTAATGACAGAAAAAGAGTCAAAGTCTCTGAATGGAGCATTACTCACACCCTCTCCCATGGAGTAGACTTCATATGATCAAGAAATAAACTTCTTTTGTGTTAAGTCACTGAGATTTTGGAGTTGGTTTGTACTGCCTTGATTAAGATAGATTTATAAATTCAAGTCATGAATAAACTGCTGTAAATTGTAAAGAGGGAGACCCGTGTTAGGCAGTGCCAAACATTTAGTTGGATAAATCTAACATTCTGACCCTATAGCTCTGGGGGCAGTCGTTGGAAATACTCAAGGAGTGTTATGTATAGCTTTTTATTTCTAGTTTTAGAAAGATTTCATGAAAGGAATAAGCTTAGTAAAAACTGCCTGGTTTTCAAAGAACAAAGATATTAGTAAGAGTTGAGAGAACGTGGATTTTGCAGGCTTGGAGAAGCCAACCGCCACTGGGAATCTAAGTGGTAAAAATAAAGATGAAAAAAGATTTGAGCCACAGTGTCACAGTAAGACTTTTCAACTGAACAAAGAAATTCTGCAATAAAGCAAAGATCAGCTTAGGTATATTATAGTCCCCTCAAGAACTATTCCAGATGACCTCAAATTAACCCACTGAGTTGAGAGAGATTTCTAAGTAAGGAATCAAAGAAATAAAGCAAAGACAATTATGTCAAGGAAAAAGTGAGTATAATTCTAGGCACATGGAAAGGCATTGCAGGAGATCAGAAGCTAAACTAAATCATTGAGAGAACTGTAATATTTGCACAAGTGTGCATGCATGCACACACACACATACACAGTCCATTTGGGCTACTATAAAAATACAGACAAGGTATCTTATAAGTGATAGAAATGTATTTTTCATAGTTCTGGAGGCTGAAATTCCAAGCTCAAGGGTGCTGACATGTTTTTGGGTGAGGGACCTTCTTCTGAGTCACAGAATTCTTGTATTGTAACATGGTGGAAGGGCAAGGGAATTCTGTGAGGTCTATTTTTTTTTACCAAATAAACTATTTTATTTTTTCTTTTCCATTGTGATTTATCACAGGAGATTGAATATACATCCCTGTGCTGTGAAATAGGACCTTGTTGTTTACCCATTGCACATATAATAGTTTACATTTGCTAATTCCAAACTCCTAGCCCAGCCTTCCTTTGCAGCCCCTTGGCAACCACAAGTCTGTTCTCTATGTCTCTGAGTTTGTTTCATTGATATATTCATTTATGTCTTACTTTAGACTTCACATATAAGTGACATCATATGGTATTTGTCTTTGTCTTTCTGACTACTTAATATGATAATGTCTGAGTCCATCCAGGTAGCTGCATATGGTATTATTTCATTTTTTGTGGCTTTTTATAGCTGAGGAGTATTCCATTGTGTATATAAGTATATATACACCACATCTTCTTCATTGCAGTGTCTCTTTTGAAAGAGAACTAATCCTATTAATGACAACTTCATGCTTATATCTCTGAAGGCTCTACCTCCTTGTATCATCTTATTGGGCATTAAGGTTTCAACATATTAAATTTAGGGAGACATAACCATTTAGACCATATTATTCTGCCCTTGAACTCTCAAAATTCATGTCCTTCTTACATGCAGAATACATTCCATCCATCACAACAAACCCAAAAGTCTTAACTGATTCTACCAACTTAAAAAGTCTTAGTTTAAAGTCTCATCTAAATATCACTTAAACTAAATATGGGTAGATGATTCATCCTGAGGCAAATCACTCTCTAGCTATTAATCTGTGAAATCCAACATGTTATTAATATGTCCTTCCAAAATATAATACATAGGATAAACACTGTCGTTCCAAAGGAGAGAAATACGAAACAAGAAAGGAATAACATGTCCCAAGCAAGTACAAAACCTTAAGATTGTCACCTTCCAGACATAATGGGACAAGTATTTGTTACAGGAGCACACCCACTTCTCAATACCAGCTATCTTTCTTAACCTTTTCATGCTGCTGCAACAAAAGACCACACCTTATGTTGTTTAGTCGCTAAATTGTGTCTGACTCATTGCAACCCCAGGGACTGTAGCATGCCAGGCTCCTCTGTCTATGGGATTTCCCAGGCAAGAATACTGGACCTAGAGATGGAAGCTGAATTTCCTGCATTGGCAGGCAGATTCTTTACCAATAAGCTATCAGGGGAGCACCAGGTAGCTTGTAAACAGGAATTTATTTCTCTCCGCTCTGGAAGCTGGAATTCTGAGGTCAGGCAAAGGGCTCTCTTCCAAGTTGCAGACTTCATTCTGTATTCCTCACATGGCAGAAGTTCTAAGGAGTTTTTTGAGTTTCTTTCACAAGAACACTAATCTCAATAGGACTCTACCTTCATGATTTAGCCACTTTTTCAAGAACTTTACCTCCTAATACCATCACATTGTATGTTAAAATTTCAACATGTAAATTTGGGGTAACACAAACATTCAGACCATAATGCACATACACACGTACCTATAAGCCCAGAGAAAACATCTTGGATTGTTTTAAATTTAATATAGCTCTCAATCTGCCAAGGACTTCCCTGATTCCTGGGTTGGGAAGATCCACTGGAGAAGGGATAGCTACCCACTCCAGCATTCATGGGTTTCCCTTGTGGCTCAGCTGGTAAAGAATCCACCTGCAATGTGGGAGACCTGGGTTCGATCCCTGGGTTGGAAAGATCCTCTGGAGAAGGGAAAGTGGAGAATACCCACTCTAGTATTCTGGTCTGGAGAATTTCATAGACTGTATAGTCCATGAGGTTGCAAAGAGTCTGACACAACTGAGCGACTTTCACTTTTCAATCTCCCAAAATCACTTAAATAGGAAACCAGCTGTGAATCCTGGGATACTCTCAGGAAAGTATGTTCCCCATTACTGACTTCTCCTATGTCCATACATGATAATGGTCCAGGAAGATCCTCTCAGAGATACATTTGGAGTATAATCAAGGCGCATGCACTACTCCCAGGGAAGGGGATCTGCCAAATACCTGCCAGGCAGAATATCAGAATTGATAGGGAACAGTAACTATCTTGGTTTCCCCTTCATCTCCTTTTCAAGTGCAAGTTTTTATTTCAGTTTTCCTAGTCCTGTTTTGACATTCCATATCAGGCATTGGGGAGAAAGACAACTTATCCTTTAGGTAATAAGGCATTCGACCTTAGAGAAGTACATCCAGATCTCAGATACACAGAATGGCATATCTTCCAGCAATTGATCCTGGACTTTTGCTTGATACAGTGACTGGATGGGGCTTGGGGTTGTTTTACTTGGGGAAGAAGTGAGTTTGTTTCAGTATGTGTCGGGGAGAAATGAATAGATAATTGTGGACCTCAGGGACAGAATGCAATAGAGAAAGCTGGTCGTTCAAGTTGTTCACCAAACCTGGCTCCTCTTCCTTCTGATACAGAGGCAAGCTCCTTTTCCTGTCTTCACTTGGAGTTTGGTGTCACATAAACTATGAACGTGGAAAATGGATGGAATTGATATAAATCACATCACTGCTTCAACCACTAGGCAGATGAAAAAGACTGTGAGGGTGTATGAAAGGGGGAAGGAATATTTTCCTCTTCCACCACCCAGACTTGCTCCAGAATCCCCCCACCCCACCCCCACACACTCTGATTAGACTTTACAAGAGAACAAGTTGAATTTTCATTGTGCTAAATCTCTGAGATTTCAAGGCTAACAGATTGCAGCATTTAGTGTTACTTTAATTAGTACACATTAGCACATATGCATCCTTATATACAACACAACATAGGCAATAGCAAATATCATGGTGATTTAAATGCTTTTGTCTGATATTTGAAATCTCTGAATGCAGAATAAGTAGAGAAGTGAATTTATATACCTCTAACATTAACATCTACATTTATTGAGTAATCTATATGCTAGTCATTTATTCAATACTATTAAAGTGAGGATTATTGTTTACACTGCGCTAGGCACTGCACAGTGGAGATATGAACAACATAGACAAAAGGCCTGCTATTACAATGCTTTTGTTTTATTTAGACATCATATAAATCTGTTGTTGTCCCTCTGTACACTACAAATGATTAAATGATAGCCCCAAAACTAAATCATTTGCCCAGACTCATACAATTTAGAAAATGGTTAAACCCACATCTCTGATTATTAAGCCCTTTGTAATTTTAGATACCTGAACATTTCAAATTAAATTAAATACTGCTCTTTACCTGTTTAAAATTTGCCTCAGTTATTATTTGGATGTGACCACGTGGTCCATTGTATAGCTTCAGTCTTTAATATTACTCCACTGTAATATTTGGTACAAATATTTCTGGTATAATCTTGATCCATTTAAATCACAAAGCATAATTCAAGGCACAAAAAACTTTTAATAATTAAGAGTATGAATCACCAATATAATTTTGTATATTATATTTAAACAGTTGAATCTTTGACAAATTATGGATTATTCAGATATTTTCATTTTCCCTTTCTGCTGAATATATAATGAAAGTCTAGAACTGATTGCTAGAATGAATGGATAAGCATATATATTGATAGTCACTGGTAAATTCTTGCCTTTCACTATTTAATATTACATACTTTGAACTTGATTCTTTTTATTACTATGAAAATCTTTTGTGAATATTGTCTCATAGAGTAAGGAACTGCTTACGTAATGTATAACAAAAATGCAAACTATAAATTAGAAAATAAAACCTTAGTTGATTTTCTATTGTAATTCAAATGTGAATATGAGCAAATTAAAGGAATTTTATAGACTTTGACTCCATAACAGACTGTTGGTGAATGAAGTTTCCCCTTGTCTTATGGAAAGCTGTTAGATTTCATACTCTTATGTCAGAATTGACAAATGATGCACTGAATTAAGCACTCAGACTGCAAATGAGAAATTATTACCCCAGGAGCAACTTGAGTGTTAAGAACACTGCACATCACTTTCTGTTTGCCTCTCCAGAGAAAGTAATTAGTGAGAAAGTTCCTGAAATTATAACAATCTATATTATAGTTATTTTAAAGATAAATCTAGATGATTTTAGTTTCAGTTTGGTTGCAGTTATTTTACAATTAACAGATGGAATGATGAACCCTAGAGTTTCAGCACAATTCATTGTATTTCTTACCACAAAAATAAATTATTCCTAGTAAAATGGTTCCCTAAGAAAGAAAAGAAACTGCGATCTAAGGGGACATTTAAATAATCTTTGCTTTTTTAAAGTCTTGGTCTCCAGTGAAATGTTACATAAACAAAATTCAGTTCAGTTCAATTCAGTTCAGTTGCTCAGTCATGTCCGAATCTGCTACCCTATGGACTGCAGCATGCCAGGCCTCTCTGTCCATCACCAACTCCCGGAGTCCACCCAAACTCATGTCCATTGAGTCAGTGATGCCATCTAATCATCTCATCCTGTGTCATCCCCTTCTTCACCCACCTTCAATCTTTCCCAGCATTAGCATCTTTTCAAATGAGTCAGTTCTTCGCATCAGGTGGCCAAAGGATTGGAGTTTCAGCTTCAACATCAGTCCTTCCAATGAACGCTCAGGACTGATCACCCCTAGGATGGACTGGTTGGATCTCCTTGCAGTACAGGGGACTCTCAAGAGTCTTCTCTAACATCACAGTTCAAAAGCATCAATTCTTCAGTGCTCAGCTTTCTTTATAGTCCAACTCTCACATCCATACATGACTACCAGAAAAACCATAGTTTTGACTAGACAGATCTTTGTTGGCAAAGTACTGTCTCTGCTTTTTAATAGGCTGTCTAGGTTTGTCATAATTTTCCTGCCAAGAAGTAAGTGTCTTTTAATGCATGGCTGCACTCACTGTCTGAAGTGACTTTGGAGCCCCCCAAAGTAAAATCTGCCACTGTTTCCATTGTTTCCGCATTTATTTGCCATAAAGTGATGGGACCAGATGCCATGATCTTAGTTTTCTGAATGCTGAGCTTTAAGCCAACTTTTTCACTTTCCTCTTTCACTTTCATCAAGAAGCTCTTTAGTTCTTCTTCACTTTCTGTCATAAGGGTGGTGTCATCTGCATATCTGAGGTTATTGATATTTCTCCCGGCCATCTTGATTCCAGCTTGTGCTTCATCCAATCCAGTGTTTCTCATGATGTACTCTGCATATAAGTTAAATAAGCAGGGTGACGATATACAGCCTTGATGTACTCCTTTTCTTATTTGGAACCAGTCTGTTGTTCCACGTCCAGTTCTGACTGTTTCTTCCTGACCTGCATACAGATTTCTCAGGAGGCAGGTCAGGTGGTCTGGTATTTCCAGCTCTTTCAGAATTTTCCACAGTTTATTGTGATGCACAGAGTCAAAGGCTTTGGCATAGTCAATAAAGCAGAAGTGGATTTTTTTTTTGGAACTCTTGCTTTTTCAATCATCCAGCAGATGTTGGCAATTTGATCTCTGGTTCTTCTGCCTTTTCTAAAACCAACTTGAACATCTGGAAGTTCATGGTTCATGTATCATTGAAGCCTGGCTTGGAGAATTTTGAGCATTACTTTACTAGCGTGTGAGATGAGTGCAATTGTGCGGCAGTTTGAGCATTCTTTGGCATTGCCTGTCTTAGAGATTGGAATGAAAACTGACCTTTTTGAGTCCTGTGGCCTCTGCTGACTTTTCCAAATTTGCTGGCATATTGAGTGCAACACTTTCACAGCATCATCTTTTAGGATTTGAAATAGCTCAACTGGAATTCCATCACTTCCACTAGCTTTGTTCATAGTGACGGTGCCTAAGGCCCACTTGATTTCACATTCCAGCATGTCTGGCTCTAGGTGAGTGATCACACCACTGTGAACATCTGGGTCATGAAGATCATTTTTGTACAGTTCTGTATATTCTTGCCACCTCTTTTAATATCTTCTGCCCCTGTTAGGTCCATACCACTTCTGTCCTTTATTGAACCCATCTTTGCATGAAATGTTCCCTTGGTATCTCTAATTTTCTTGAAGATATCTCTAGTCTTTCTCATTCTATTATTTTCCTCTATTTCTTTGCACTGATCACTGAAGAAGGCTTTCTTATCTCTCCTTTGCTATTCTTTGGAACTTTGCATTCAGATGGGTATATCTTTCCTTTTCTACCTTGCCTTTCCCTTCTCTTCTTTTCATAGATATTTGTAAGGCCTCCTCAGACAGCCATTTTGCTTTTTTGCATTTCTTTTTCTTGGGGATGCTCTTGATGTTTGTCTCCTGTACAATGTTATGAACCTCCACCCATTGTTCATCAAGCACTCTATCAGATCTTGTCCCTTAAATTTTTTTTCTCACTTCCACTGTATAAAATTACATACTCAAATAAAATGTGTGTATTCTAAAGACTGGGGTTCCCAGGTGGCTCAGTGGTAAAGAATCCACCTGCTAATGCAGAAGATGTAGTGACAGAAGTTCGAACCCTGAGTCGGGAAGATCCCCTGAAGTAGGAAATAACAGCCCGCTCCAGTATTCTTGCCTGGAAAAGTCCATGGACAGAGGAGCCTGGCGGGCTACAGTCCATGGTTTGCAAATAGACACGACTGAACAACTGCAGAGAGCACATTCTAAAGGTCGTCTAAATGTGTATTTTATTCACCCACGGAAGGAATATCTGTTTTCTAAAAATATTATTTTGAAACAATATTCAACTTGGTAGACTTAAATAAATTATTTATCATTCCATTCTGTTTTAGTTTGCTATTGTTATTGTAACAAATTACCACACATTTAGAAGTTTAAGACAACACAGATTTATTATTTATAGATCTGGAGGTCAGAAGTTTGAAATGGGTCACACGCTGTGTTTCTTCAGGGAAGAAACCATTTCCCTTAACTTTTCGAGTTTGTAGTGGCTTCCTGCACCTTTGGGCTTGTGGCCCTGAGGCCCTGGCTTCTGCTTCTATTTTCATACTGCCTTGTCTCTTTTGCCATTTAACTGGGTCTGTCCAGATAATCCAGAATAATCTCCTCATTTTAAAATGCTTAATTTACTTACATCAGAAAAGTCCCTTTTGCAAAGTAAGGTGACATTTCATGAGTTCCAGGAATCAGGATGTGGACATCTTTGGGGAATGTTATGCATCTTTGGGGTCACAAAAGGTTGGATACCACTTAGTGACCAAACACACACGCACATGCCATCTACCACATCTTTGTTTTCTGATATTTATTGAGCATCAGTTTTTGTTTTTTTTTTTTTAATGCACTGATGTTTTAGGCAATACAAAGTTGAGAAAGACCTGGATTTTATATTAACAAGTTTATGAGATAGAAAGGAGAGATAATTCAGACCTTGCTAAGCATTATTACAGATACGGAAAAAATGTTATGCAAGTTCAAAAGAATTACCTTTTCAAGTCACAACCAGATGTTTACACGTTTACACAGTCCTACAGTCCGAGGAATCACACTCAGTTACAAAGAGTTGCATATTCAGCCAAAGAAATTAGAATTGTTATAGAAATAAGATAAAAAATCAAATGCAAAAATGAAAAGAACTAAAAATATTTAATTCATGAAAGGAGCTGTGGTAACTATATTTAAATGTTTGAGGAAAAGTCATTTGGAAGTTGCTGTAAACTTGTTCTCTCTAATTGCAAAGACAGAACGAATAATTTAAGTTATTAGAAGTCATACTGTCTTAATTCATTCAGGCTGCTATAACAACATACCACACACTGGGTAGTTTACAAACAACAGGAATTTATTTCTCACCATACTGGAGGGTCAGGGTACCAGAATGGTTGGCTGAGGGCCATCTTCCAGGTCATCGACGTCTTGTCATATCCTCTTATGGTAGAAGGGAGCTTTGTGAGATTTTTTTAAGAGAACGTTAATCCCATTCATAAAGGCTCCACCTTCATGGCCTAAATATTTCCCGAAGGTCTCACCACTAGATATCATCACATTGGGAATTAGGATTTCAACATATTACTTTCAGAGGACAGAAACATTCAGATCTCAGCACATTAGCTCAAAATACAAAACATACTTTCTGAAAGTATCCAAAAGATGAGTGGACTTCTTCAGGAAGGAAATTATTTTGAAATGAAACAGGATGACTATTTAGTCATATTATCACATAGAAGCTTCAAAAGTCAGAAGTGTGTTTGAAATAGATGACCCTGAGTTGCTCTTTTCTAAGATCTTCAGTTGCATGATTAAGTGAAATCTTAGAGGAAGTTGTAATTGTGACTTATTTAGAAAGTCAAGTAGAATTTAGAAATCTTTAACTTAGGAGAAGATGCATCAAATTGAATGAAAAGCATGAGCCAAAACAGCCAGCAAGGTGAGTTTGCTCTGTAAATTCGCCTGTCAGAGTGCACAGCTTGAGGTGAAGGTGTGTGCTCTGTAGTGTTCAGGCATGTCCAAGGATGTCTGAAGAATTACTGGGCTAAGTCGGCTAAGTGTCTATTGTTTATTCACCTGAGAGATCAAGAAATCTCCTGGCGAGGGAACAAAAATATATATTCTCTTTTGTAACTAAGATAATTAGAAAAACAGATATAAACTATTCCTTCAGCTACTTCTCTTAGATTTGTTTTATAGTAATCTAAAAGGCTCTACTATTCCTATAAAGAATTGAGCAGGAGAAATTTCCTTTCCCCTTGTTCTGAATTTCTGTGTGAGAGACTTCAGTTGAAGGAACATATTTGGCCTTTCTTTACCTTTTTTACTCACCCTACCTAAGGGTTCGTAAGAGATATGTGAATGGGGAGGGAATAAGGTAGGAGAGGGAATAAGGTAGGGGATGGGAGGAGAATGAATTCTGTTAGTGAGGTTCAGTTCAGTTCAGTCGCTCAGTCGTGTCTGACTCTTTGCGACCCCATGAATCACAGCACACCAGGCCTCCTTGGAGTTCACTCAGACTCACGTCCATCGAGTCAGTGAGGCCATCCAGCCATCTCATCCTGGGTCGTCCCCTTCTCCTCCTGCCCCCAGTTCCTCCCAGCATCAGAGTCTTTTCCAATGAGTCAACTCTTCGCATGAGGTGGCCAAAGTACTGGAGTTTCAGCTTTAGCATCATTCCCTCCAAAGAAATCCCAGGATTGATCTCCTTCAGAATGGACTGGTTGGATCTCCTTGCAGTCCAAGGGACTCTCAAGAGTCTTCTCCAACACCACAGTTCAAACGCATCAGTTCTTTGGTGCTCAGCTTTCTTCACGGTCCAACTCTCACATCCATACATGACCACAGGAAAAACAACAGCCTTGACTAGACGGACCCTTGTTGGCAAACTAATGTCTCTGCTTTTGAATATACTATCTAGGTTGGCCATAACTTTTCTTCCAAGGAGTAAGTGTCTTTTAATTAGTGAGGTAGATAAACAATTAAAGAAAGGAAGCCCAGTTTCTTCTTTTCATCCCCTTCTCTTTGTAATTTATCTCCCTCAGAACTCAGACATTCAGTTCCATCCTTCACAACAAATGTTTCACAAGGATAAGTCCCTACATGAAGAGGTGCATGGTTTACTGGCTGTTTTCAGGCTGAGTAATTCTTAATTCTGGGGTTCAGTACCAAGAAGCTTCTTGTTTCCATACATCTAAAAGCCAGTTTCTTCAACATCAGCTTTTTCTGTAATAAAAATGTATTCTGAGCTCCCATACTGCTTTTCAATTGCTTCTGTGTTTGAGATCGTGGAAGAAGAGCTATTTATTAGAACTTTTCAAACACCAGTAGTGATGCAGTTATAGGAATATTGATTTGTGACTGTTAAATGTAATGCTTTAGGCAACTTGTAAGGTGTTAATAACACTGCACAGATTATCTTTCTCATTTTATTCTTATCTGAATCAAAAGTACTTGCTGCTTCTCTTGATGCTTCAGAATTTTTGAGATTTTTAAAGTGTTTTTAAAGTCTACACATAAAAGCATTTATAGAATATTTTATCAAGCATTAATCCAGCAAACAGTTCAATGTTTTCAACTGTAGATAAATAGCAATGGAAGAGAATAAGCCATAGTTACATTCAAATAACCTGGATGACTCTCAAAAATGGAATATGTAGGTAGCAAGGCACTGAAAATAAATATAGTGTGTTTCAAATTATAAAAAAAAATATATACAACAAGTAGAACTAAGCCATATTTCCTAGAGCTGTGTACAAAGATAATAAAACTACAAACACAAGGAAATTTTAACATTAGAATAACAGTCCTAGGAGCAAATGAAGACATTGCAACTAAGGGGGGCAGGTGGTGGGTATCTAGGGCTCTAGCAGCATTCTGTTTCTTTACTTCAGTAGTAGTTACATGAATATATGCCTTCTTTTGATGCTCTCCTCACAATTCAGACCTGTATATTCTTATTCTTCACTTAACTTTATCCTCCTTAAATTTTACTACAATTTAGCTATACTGTTGGAAATTATAGTTTTCTCCTTTCTTTTTTGAGGAAGGTAGTTCATATCCACAGTCTCTTCTCTTTTGGCTAATAAATCTCATGTCTTCTTTTGTGATAGTGGTACACATTGAGGAGTAGGAACAAAAATATTTTAGCTTTTTTAGTTTTATTTTTCCCCACCTGCCCCTTCCTCTTTTCCTTTTTTTTTTTTTTTCTTGCTGTCCTGTCTGCCTTTCTTTTAACTCCAGTTCATTTATTCCCTGGAGAAGGAAATGACAACCCACTCCAGTACTCTTGCCTAGAAAATCCTATGGACGGAGGAGCCTGGTACAGGCTACTGTCCATGGGGTCGCAAAGAGTCAGACACGACTGAGGAATTTCACGTCACTCATTTATTCTAGGAATTTCCTCCCAGAGTCTTGCAGTACCATTTAAATGTAAATCTATTTTTTAACAATAGAAATAGCTTATTTTAGGGCATATGCAGTTTAACTACAAGAAAAAGATAAAATGAATTTATAAGCACATAAGTCTAAAATCAAATTCTCTGTTACATAAGAAGTAAACAAATAAAAAAATCTCAGTACCTAAAAGACAACTAGGAAAAGCAAAGATGAAAACAAAACCCTACAACATTTATTTTTCTTTTTACATGGCTTTAAGAACATGTTAAGATGGCATATGCATCTGATTATATTTTGTATTAACATTGATAGTAAATGAGTACTTACGGCAAATAGACAAGTTATAGTAGTTTTTATGACTCATCTTTTGGATCTGGACTCTAAGTGAGAAAAAAAGCTGTAGGAAATTTTTCTCAGTGAGTCTTGATTAGGTGAGTAGTTCAGAAGAGCTACAGAAGGATATAGATGTGAATGTGTGTATGTGTTTTTGGGAAAGAGTGAAAATAAAGGAAGACACAGCATTCTATATGCTGCTGATGGTCAAATCCTTATATCCAGTCTAGATTTCTCTTCCTAGGTTCTTTTCTATGTACTCAGTTTCTGAATTTTTTTCATGTGAATATCTAAGATATTCAAAAACCAAATAATTTAAGATTAAACATATCAGTCATGAAACATATTTCTCTTTGTGTTTCTCATCATTTCATATGAATATACAATAAGCTTCTCTCTGGTTTAAGTCTCTAATTTTAGAAGTTCAACTTATTCCCTGTCTTGCCACCACAATGATCCTTTCTCCTTCCCTTCCTTGTTTCCTTCTTTCTTCCTCCCTTCTTTCTTTTTTCATAGTGAATATGGAATTTATTATACAGCAGGACTAGATTCCTATATATCAGCAAGATTGCTATTTTTGAAGGGGAAGATGAAATGTGGCATCCTCCCCACCTTGTTTGTGCAGATTTGAGAGGCTCCATGACATCCAGCCTGGGTTCCAAGCTTAAGAAGAAACCTTCTCCACTGTCCTTGATGGCAAGACAAGAGAGTCTCACCAACATCGAAGTCCAGTACACTTCAGCTGGTAGCAGCTCTGACAGACCACATTTGTTTGGTTTTAGAAAATGACTTTGCAATTCATTTTATTAACTGTAACCTGCAAGATTTAAGAGCTGCCAGACAGACTAGTTCAAGGGATATAAAACAGTGGGTCAATGTCACCATCAAGGAAATACCACACAGGATAGATGTGGGAAGTTCACCCTTGGAGGTACTGAAAAGAACAGGAACCTCATTCATTCATTCCCACAACAACCACCTGAGTGTTTTGATTGGCTGTAACCAATGTGTCTCCAAATATGGTTCCAAGCAAAACTCCACCATCATATACCCCTCACATGGGTGCATCAGTTTTCATTCCAATTAGATTTTTATCCCAGATCCCAATGAATTTGGGCAAAACCCCAACCTAGGTGGACCAGGAGAGGGTCCACTTGTGTTTGTAGATCCTTCATGACAGTGAAGTTATTGACACTGAGGCACCTGGATGTAGAATCATTAGCATTGTTCTGTAAGAACTTGGGAAGGTAACTAACTGAAATGTGCAGAGGAATGTTTTTAATCAATATCACTGTCTTACAACAAGTAATGAGCACAGTCATATCAGACAAAACCATGTCAATCAACTCAAAATGTGAAAGTCAGACACCATGGTAATGCCTGAAAGTCTAATTAAATATTGGATTTTCCCTGGAAAAATTCAGGTGGCTCTGTGAACAGAGAAGAGTTGGCTGCTTTTCCTAACAGTGGGGAATATGAAACACACATCTAATTATTTAATGTTTCTGAATTTTTGAGAATCAGTCTATTGCCTTACAAATAAATTTTATCTTCCTTAAAATAGACCCAATAAATCTCTAAATACTCTCACTTATACTTACTTTTCCAGGACCATCTACCTCACCTTTCCCACCTCTACCACTCTCTAGTTACACAAACCTATAATTTGTCCAAGTCTCCATGATCTCTAGCTTCCAGAATTTTATAAGTTCCCCCTACCTCCACCTCCTTCATCTTCTTAATTATTACTAACCAGCCTTTAAAATCTTCCATGTCATGTTCTCTGAAGAGCTTTCCCTGACTCTTAAATTTAGATTAAATCAATCACCACATTTGATATTGTTACATTATAAACAGTGTTGAAATTTACATGAACTCTATAATCACAGAATAAAAAGATGGCTGAGAAATCTCCCAGCTCTTTACATTCAGAGAAATACCTAACTGCCAAGAATATTCCCTACCATATGCCCAAAAAAGTCTCACCACCCCCTCTTTCAGTGTTATTTATTTGCCTCTGTTAAGAGGAACCTGAGATCCTCTTCCTTTTGTTTGTTTCTCCATCATGAACACTCTTCCCACTGCAACTCACTCAATAGATTCATCTTACCCATCTGGTGCATATTTAATATTAAGCACTGTCTCTGTAATATATAGGACTTGGTATACAATTAAATAAGAATTCTCTGTTGCATGTTTTTTACTCTACTAGACTACTATGTGAAAAAAGAAACCATATCTATTCTTTCCTCTGTAGTCTCTCTTGGACCTAGTGCAATACAAACCAACATCACTCACTTGTATTTAGTACTCTATGAGATTTACCTTTATTAACTTATTGTATCTTCACAACTATACTATAATCTAGATAGCAACACAGTTCCCACTTGAAAATGAAACATGATGGAGGCTGACTAACTTCCACAAGATCAGACAAGTGATAAGTGAAGAGCATCTCTTCAATATTAACGTAACTCCTTTTTCTGAGTTCCTAATCACTCACTAATATTCTCTCTCTTTGGAGAACTAAATGGCAACCCACTCCAGCATTCTTTCTTGGAGAAGCCCATGGACAGAGGAGCCTGGTGGGCTACAGCACCTGGGGTCACTAAGAGTTGGACACGACTGACTGTCTAACACACATGATATTCTCTTGCCATGAATTTGTATTGATTAAAAAATGAACAAGAAGAGTCTAGAAAGATAGACTCCTGTAGCAGGAGTTACAATATACAGTTTTGAATCTTAAGTCTCCACATTAAAAATTAATTAAAAATGTAGCATCTAGTTAACAAAACAAAACTAAAATTGTTTAGTTGCTAAGTTGTGTCCAATTTTTTTTGCAACTCCATAGACTGTAGCCTGCCAGCCTTCTCTGTCCATGGGATTTCCCAGGCAAGAATACTGGAGAGGGTTGCCATCCTCCTCCAGGGGATCTTTCCGCCCCAGGGATTGAACCCACATTTCCTGCATTGGCAGACAGATTCTTTACCTCTGAGCCACCAAGGAAGCCCAAAATGAGATTATCTTATATATAAAATAAGATAAAGCTGATAACTGTGGGCATTTTAATTCTATCATAATTGGTGTCCTTAAGAAATCCCTGATGTTCAAGCTGGTTTTAGAAAAGGCAGAGGAACCAGCGATCAAATTGCCAACGTCTGCTGGATCATGGAAAAAGCAAGAGAGTTCCAGAAAAACATCTATTTCTGCTTTATTGACTACGCCAAAGCCTTTGACTGTGTGGATCACAATAAACTGTGGAAAAATCTGAAAGAGATGGGAATACCAGACCACCTGACCTGCCTCTTGAGAAATCTGTATGCAGGTCAAGAAGCAACCGTTAGAACTGGGCATGGAACAAAAGACTGGTTCCAAATAGGAAAAGGAGTACGACAAGGCTGTATATTGTCACCCTGCTTATTTAACTTATATGCAGAGTACATCATGAGAAACACTGGATTGGATGAAGCACAAGCTGGAATCAAGATTTCCAGGAGAAATATCAATAACCTCAGATATGCAGATGACACCACCCTTATGGCAGAAAGTGAAGAGGAACTAAAAAGCCTCTTGATGAGAGTGAAAGAGGAGAGTGAAAATGTTGGCTTAAACCTCAACATTCAGAAAACAAAGATCATGGCATCCGGTCCCATCACTTCATGGGAAATAGATGGGGAAACAGTGGAAACAGTGTCAGATTTTATTATTTTGGTCTCCAAAATCACTGCAGATGGTGATTGCAGCCATGAAATTAAAAGACGCTTACTCCTTGGAAGGAAAGTTATGACCAACCTAGATAGTATATTCAAAAGTAGAGACACTACTTTGCCGACTAAGGTCCCTCTAGTCAAGGCTATGGTTTTTCCTGTGGTCATGTATGGATGTGAGAGTTGGACTGTGAAGAAAGCTGAGCGCTGAAGAATTGATGCTTTTGAACTGTGGTGTTGGAGAAGACTCTTGAGTCCCTTGGACTGCAAGGATATCCAACCAGTCCATTCTGAAGGAGATCAGCCCTGGGATTTCTTCGGAAGGACTGATGCTAAAGCTGAAACTCCAGTACTTTGGCCACTTCATGCAAATAGTTGACTCACTGGAAAAGACTCTGATGCTGGGAGTGATTGGGGGCAGGAGGAGAAGGGGATGACAGAGGATGAGATGGCTGGATGGCATCACAGACTCGATGGATGTGAGTCTGAGTGAACTCCGGGAGTTGGTGATGGACAGGGAGGCCTGGCGTGCTGCGATTCATGGGGTCGCATAGAGTCGGACAGGACTGAGCAACGGAACTGAACTGAACTGAACTGAAGAATTAGAACTCTTGGTGTTGAATAAGGGAGGTACAAATATGATGAGAAACTAGGTGAAAACCTTTAGCTTGGATTTGTGTTGTAAATATTAGTATAAATTTAAAGTTTTCTTTATACATATGTATTATTCATGTATATATATATATACATATAACTTAAAGGTACAGAAATATGACCAAGTCAATATTCCAAGCCCCTAGATTGCAGTCTTAAAATAAAACTTCCTATAGAAGAATCAAAACTTCTTGGGATAATGCTAATATCTGGCCTAGAGCAGAAATTGTGTAATAGAGGGTAGGAGTATTATAAAATCTGACAAATAACATCTCAAGGAAGTTATAGGAGGTCACGATTATTATGTTAATAGGACTCAGAAGCCAAAATGAAGAAGCACTTTATGGTTAAAGACAGGGCAATTTACAGTTTATTTGGTATATGAAGCACAATGGAATGACATTTATCAAATACACTTATAATTTTGAGTTCATATTGATAGTCAAAAGCCACAAATAGGCTAACTTCTTCAGATGACAGAAACAAAATTTACTATCTTGAAAACCATCCAAATAAAATGAAGGAATCAATCACATTTTAATTCTTTCTTTATAAAACTACTTGGATAATAAGTGAAATAATATGAAAGGATTAGAATATCGAAATTTTGCAATCCCCAGTGTGAATTAATGGATCTGGGCAATGAACATTAAAAACTGGTAATCTTACAAAAAAAAGAGAAACCAGACATTATGTGTACATATAGAAAAGTATAACAGTTTATAGTGTTGAAAAAGGGAATGACTATGAGTCTAACAAACACTCTGAATTCAATTGCCAACATACTGGAAATACAGAGGACCAACAAGCATGCTGAGTAAGCCATGCGTATGCCATCAGTGAAGCCCATATTTTCAGAAACTCTATGGGTAAATGCTTTGGGCTCTCTAATAGGTAAAATTAAAAGAAAGGGAAAGTTCATGGGGACCTACAAACAGAGATTTAAAGGACATATCAAGATAAATATAAATTCATGGGAAAGACTAAACTGTACTGTCTAGAGATGTAGAGATAAGAACTGATCCTCAGTGATCAGTGCAAAGAAATAGAGGAAAACAATAGAATGGGAAAGACTAGAGATATCTTCAAGAAAATTAGAGATACCAAGGGAACATTTCATGCAATGATGAGCTCAATAAAGGACAGAAATGGTATGGACCTAAGAGAAGCAGAAGATATTAAGAAGAGGTGGCAAGAATACACAGAAGAACTGTACAAAAAAAGATCTTCATGACCCAGATAATTACAATGGTGTGATCACTCACCTAGAGCCAGACATCCTGGAACATGAAGTCAAGGGGGCCTTAGGAAGCATCACTATGAACAAAGCTAGTGGAAGTGACGGAATTCCAGTTGAGCTATTTCGTATCCTGAAAGATGATGCTGTGAAAATGCTGCCCTCAATATGCCAGCAAATTTGGAAAACTCAGCAGTGGCCACAGGACTGGAAAAGGTCAGCTTTCATTCCAATCCCAAAGAAAGGCAATGCCAAAGAGTGCTCAAACTACTGCACAATTGCGCTCATCTCACATGCTAGTGAAGTAATGCTCAAAATTCTCCAAGCCAGACTTCAGCAATACATGAACCATGAACTTCCAGATGTTTAAGCTAGTTTTAGAAAAGGCAGAGGAGCCAGAGATCAAGTTGCCAACATCTGCTTAATCATGGAAAAAGCAAGAGAGTTCCATAAAATCGTCTATTTCTGCTTTATTGATGATGCCAAAGCCTTTGACTGTGTGGATCACAACAAACTGGAAAATTCTGAAGGAGATGTGAATACCAGACCACCTGACCTGCCTCTTGAGAAATCTATATGCAGGTCAGGAATCAGCAGTTAGATCTGGACGTGGAACAACAGACTGGTTCCAACTAGGAAAAGGACTACGTCAAGGCCATATATTGTCACCCTGCTTATTTAACTTATATGCAGAGTACATCATGAGAAACGTTGGGTTGGAGGAAGCACAAGCTGGAATCAAGATTGCCGGGAGAAATGTCAATAACCTCAGATATGCAGATGATTCCACCCTTATGGCAGAAAGTGAAGAACTAAAGAGCCTCTTGATGAAAGTGAAAGAGGAGAGTGAAACAGTTGGCTTAAAGCTCAACATTCAGAAAACGAAGATCATAGCATCTGGTCCCATCACTTCATGGCAAATAGATGGGGAAACAGTGGCTGACTTTAATTTTTTGGGCTCCAAGATTACTGCAGTTGGTTATTGAAGCCATGAAATTAAAAGACGCTTACTCCTTGGAAGGAAAGTTATGATCAACCTAGACAGCATATTAAAAGGCAGAGACATTACTTTGACCACAAAGTCCATCTGGTCAAGGCTATATTTTTTCCAGTCGTCATGTATGGATGTGAGAGTTAGACTATAAAGAAAGCTGAGCACCGAATTATTGATGCCTTTTAACTGTGGTGTTGTAGAAGTCTCCTGAGAGTCCCTTGGACTGCAAGGAGATCCAACTAGTCCATCCTAAAGGAGATCAGTCCTGGGTGTTCATTGGAGGACTGATGTTGAAGCTGAAACTCCAATACTTTGACCACCTGATGACAACTATATTGAGCTAACTCATTTGAAAAGATGCTGATGCTGGGAAAGATTGAAGCAGGAAAAGCAGATGACTGAGCATGGGATGGTTGGATGACATCACCGACTCAATGGACATGGGTTTGGGTGGACTCCGGGAGTTGGTGATGGACTTGAAGGCCTGGCATGCTGTGGTTCATGGGGTCACCTAGAGTCAGACAGGACTGAATGACTGAACTGAACAGTACTATTAAAGAAATTCAGGGAAGTAATTTAATTGCCTTGGAAGTTCAACAGGAAAAAGGAGTTGCGAAAGAGATCAAGAAGGGATTTCTGGAGTAGCTGACAACAATCTTGGGAAGGAAATGGCAACTCACTCCAGTGTGCTAGCCAGGAAAATTCCATGAACAGAGGGGCCTAGCGGGCTGGAGTCCATGGGATCGCAAGGAGTCTGACACAACTGAGCAATTTCACTTTGACAACATTCTCTTATGTTCTTGGTGATGTTTACAACCATGTTTACCTTATGTGCTGTGTTTAGTCTCTCAGTCATGTCCAACTCTTTGCAACCCTATATACTGTAGCCCACCACACTCCTCTGACCATAGGGATTCTCCAGGCAAGAATACTGGAGTGGGTTGCCATGTCCTCCTCCAGGGGATCTTCCCAACCCAAGGATCAAACCCACATCTCCCACATTGCAGGCAGATTCTTTACCATCTGAGCTACCAGGGAAGCCCAAGAATACTGGAGTGGGTAGCTTATCCCTTCTCCAGGGAATCTTCCTGACCCAGGAATTGAACTGGGGCCTCCTGCATTGTAGGCAGATTCTTTACCAGCTGAGCCACCAGGGAACCCCTTGTTTACGTTATGCTACTTCACAAAGTCATGTGGTTTCTAAGCCTGTTTTCTAAATTTACCTTGATTTTAAAGTACACTTTTAAAAGTATCAAAAATAGGAGCTCCTAATGGTCACATCTGGAACAAAATAATGGTGGTATTGAATTATAACCCCAAATATAAAATCAGTATCCATGAATCTGATGCCAAAAAGCTTGGCTGTCTGTGCACCAAGGCCAGAAGGAAATACAGAGACAGAATTTTGGAGGAACAAGAAAAATGGCTTTAATCTTTGCCTGCCAAAGGGAAAAACACAGCAGGCTAGTGTCTCAAGAACTGTGCCCCTTTCTTTGGGGAAAAAGGAGAGATTTTACATCCCACAGAAGGTCTTGCTTTTTTTTAAATCTTTTGCAAGATTTCAAAATGGTCACAGCTGGCATCAGGCAACCAGGTCTGTTATTCCTGAAGTTATCAGCCAGTGACCTTCTTTTTGAAATGCAAAATGCTACAAGAGAGCGTAGGCAGAGAAGACTGTCAGGTGCAGAGAACAGCTCATATGAGAGTCAGAGAGCAATCAGCTTTGTTTAGCCTTGTGAAGGATAAGTCCAGCCACAAGTGTTTGTTAGCAGCAATAGCTAAAGAATAACGAAGATTGCTTACCTTTTTCAGGTCTGTTTATGTTGCTTCCTCAGCCTATTCATTGTTTCCTCATTTTCCTTCTTAATTAGAAAAGTCTTATTTCCATTTAAGAAGTTTCATCTCTATTTTTGCTGCACCAAATCCATGCTGACAAAAATATATGATTAGGCACATTGATAAATGAGGGAGATAGGATTATCCATTTTACAGAATTCTAAGTAATATATGTAGATACTAACCCTGCTAGTTAAGGGCAGCTTAATTCACCCTTTCCTTGAATTTGAGCTGGACTCAATTCTAACCAAAACTTAAGGAAACAGAAAATGGTAACTTTATGTAGAGAAACCTGGCAGATACCACCTTAATCAAGTGACCAAGATTGACATCATCAGTAGGTTATTGTTTGTGCTATTTACCTTTTGTAGAAAAGCTATGACAGACCCAGACTGCATATTAAAAACAGAGACATTACTTTGCCAACAAAGGTCTGTATAGTCAAAGCTATGGTTTTTCCAGTAGTCATGTATGGATGTGAGAATTGGACCATAAAGAAGGCTGAGCAGTGAAGAATTGATACTTTTTAACTGTGTTATTGGAGAAGACTCTTGGGAGGCCCTTGAACTGCAAGGAGATCAAACCAGTTGATCCTAAAGGAAATCAATCCATGGATTTTTCTTTTGTTCTTTTTTTTTTCCCAGGCTTTTTCCCTTTCTTTGTCTGTCTTGTAGCTACTGCCATTTTGGGCTCTTTCTCTATTTTAACTACCTAACAAGAGAACTGGATCCCATATATTACAACTAAGACCTGGAGCAGCCAAATAAATAAAAATAAGCATTTATTAAAAAGACAGACCCAAACAGAGGGATAGTCTACAAATCACCTGACCAATACCATTCTATTCAAAATCACAAGTTCATAGTGAAAATTAAAGTAACTCAGTCAAGTCCAACTCTTTGTGACCCTATGGACTACAGAGTCCATGGAATTCTCCAGGCTAGAATAGTGGAGTGGGTAGCCTTTCCCTTCTCTAGGGTATCTTCCCAACCCAGGGATAGAAACCAGGTCTCCCACATTGCAGCTGGATTCTTTACCAGCTGGGCCAAAATAGGTAATGGAAATGGTAAAACTTGGAGTTACCCAAGGAAACCTATGGGCTTCCCTGGTGGCTCAGCGGTAAAGAATCCTCCTGCCAGTGCAGGAGATGCAGGTTTGATCCCTAGATTGGGAAGATACCCTGGAGAAGAAAATGGCAACTCAGTTCAGCATTCTTGCCCGAGAAATCCCATGGACAGAGGAGCCTGGCAGGCTACAGTCCTTGGGGCCGCAAAAGAGTCAGACACTACTTACTGGGAAACAGCAACAAGGAAACCTACGGCTGAATGCACTGTGGTCTTCTACACTGGATCCTGGAAAACAGGACATTAGTGGGAAAACAAATGAAATCTAAATAAAGACAGAAGTTTAGTTAATAATATTGTAGCAGTATTCCTTAGATTTGATAGTCAGGTAACATGTTACTAAAGTAGAGCTGGGAGAAGGGTATATAGGACTCTGCTATTTTTGTAACTTTTCTGTAAATTTAAAATTGTTCCAAATAAAATGTAAATAATGATTTTGATGTAGCAAAAAAATGAATGAAAATACCTTTTTGGTTCAAGATTTAATATCTCTTTCCCTCACTTATATATT
Organism: Redunca redunca; assembly: GCA_006410935.1. Classification (NCBI taxonomy): domain Eukaryota; kingdom Metazoa; phylum Chordata; class Mammalia; order Artiodactyla; family Bovidae; genus Redunca; species Redunca redunca. The sequence goes on from SJYQ01000672.1 coordinate 1,490,011, forward strand.
AATTTATTCAACCATTCAGTGAATCGTTAAAATTTTATTATGTACATGTCAAACATAATTTAATTGTCCTTTTTAATTCTCCATATGAATGTTTTTCACTTAGTTCTTCAAATTTTCCATTTGTTATTTCTGGTATTTTTTCTTAATACTTCTGGTATTTATTTCAGTTAAGAAACTTCCACCACACATTTAAACTCACTCAGTAATATCCTTACTTGTTTAGTCATTATTAACAACCTCTCCCTCAGTTCAGTTCAGTCGCTCAGTCGTGTCTGACTCTTTACAACCCCATGAATTGCAGCACGCCAGGCCTCCTTGTCCATCACCATCTCCCGGAGTTCACTCAGACCGACGTCCTTCGAGTCAGTGATGCCATCCAGCCATCTCGTCCTCAGTCGTCCTCTTCTCCTCCTGCCCCCAATCCCTCCCAGCATCAAAGTCTTTTCCAATGAGTCAACTCTTTGCATGAGGTGGCCAAAGTACTGGAGTTTCAGCTTTAGCATCATTCCCTCCAAAGAAATCCCAGGGCTGATCTCCTTCAGAATGGACTGGTTGGATATCCTTGCAGTCCAAGGGACTCTCAAGAGTCTTCTCCAACACCACAGTTCAAAAGCATCAATTCTTCAGCACTCAGCCTTCTTCACAGTACAACTCTCACATCCATACATGACTACTGCAAAAACCATAGCCTTGACCATATGGACCTTAGTCGGCAGAGTAATATCTCTGCTCTTGAATATACTATCTAGGTTGCTCATAACTTTTCTTCCAAGGAGTAAGCGTCTTTTAATTTCATGGCTGCAGTCACCATCTGCAGTGATTTTGGAGCCCCAAAAAATAAAGTCTGACACTGTTTCCACTGTTTCCCCATCTATTTCCCATGAAGTGATGGGACCGGATGCCATGATCTTCGTTTTCTGAATGTTGAGCTTTCCAACTTTTTCACTCTCCTCTTTCACTTTCATCAAGAGGCTTTTTAGTTCCTCTTCACTTTCTGCCATAAGGGTGGTATCATCTGCATTGAGTCTCAATACTGTTGCTATAGTAAATGTTTTGGTGAAGTTACTATTATCTAAATTCACACACATCCACATGCACACACGTATATACACAACAAACACAACTGTTTTAACTCAAGCTTTATAGGCTAAATAAACTGTGAGCTCCTCACTGGGGCTCTAAAGACTACAGAATCTGGATCCAAAATACCTTTTAATCTTATGCATAATTGTTTAGATTTCTAGGCCTGCACCCCAGGCAGTCCATTCTTCCTACCTTCTGCATACAGCTTGTTTTTCTCAGCAACATTTCACCAACTGCTTAATATTTTTTACCTTAAAAATATAAAGTTGTCTACTCTTCTAATACAAAATTGCACGCCTTTAAAAATGTGAACAGTGTTGAAAATCTGTAATGCTTGTAAAAGCCTAGAGAAAGAAAGAAAATCAAAGCAAGTTAAATATGCATATGAATGTATTATATTACTGTTTGAAGTTCTTGAGATTCCCCAAATGTTTACCATTTTGGTAATTTATTTCATGCTAAAATGTTTTGGGGCAAACAGAGTGGTTTGCAAACAAGAAATTAGATATATGCATGGGTTCTAAGTCACTTCAGTCATGTCTGACTCTTTGCAACCCTGTGGATTGCACCCTATGGTATTTTCCAGGCAAGAATACTTGAGTGGGTTGCCATTTCCTTCTCCAGGGGATCTTCCTGACCGCAGGAAGATCCCTTGTCTCTAACATCTCCTGCATTGGCAGGTGGGTTCTTTACCACTAGCTCCACCTGGAAAGCCCAATAAAATATATGATGTAGTTGCTCAGTCATGTCTGACTCTTTGTGACCCCATGGACTATAGCCTGTCAGGCTCCTCTGTCCGTGAAATTCTCCAGGCAACAGTACTGGAGTGGATTGCTATTCCCTTCTCCAATGATATATATAGAACTCTACACATTAAAATTATGGAATAATTACCCAATTCTTATATTTCCACAGAAATTATGGTGAGTATAGTATTTAATAATACAACACAGTATTATATTTATTTACTGCAATATTGCTATGTGTATATGCAAATTGATATTTTTAAAAGTCACATTTAAGAGTGTTTAACACTTTAAATGTTATTTTATAGCAAATCTATTGTTACTAAATTAGGTATAAATCATTATTAGATCAATTAGCTAAATAAAATTGCTCCTAAAATTAAGACCAATTAGCTATAACGGTCTAAATAACATACAAGGAATTTTAGTATCCCAGAGATTCAGTTTTAATATTTTATTAAGGAGTTTACAGAACACAATTTTATATTTTTGATGTGTATATACTAAAATACAGCTATTTGTTAAACCAATAGTTTTTATGAGAGAAAGAATGATGAAAATTCTTAAAAGTATGTTTTGTTTGGCTGTTTTTTCAAGAAGTTCAGATAAAGATTGTATATATCTTGTACAAGGCATGGCCACAAATGTAAAACTAAATTTTTGTCTTGCAAAGGTAATTTTTAAAAAGATACTCAGAAGAAAAGCCAGTTAGATCAGCTTGGCTCTACAATGAGTATGATCAAAGTATTATCTAGCAGTAGCAGAGGCTGAATTTGAGATTAAAATTGGAAATATCAAATTTGGTCTCATGGTTATGATGAATAGTTTTAGAAATTATGTGAGGAATAATTCATCTAAACTTTGGAGAAAGTTGCTGTCCATGCAACTCTCAAGAGCCTTCTCCAGCACCACAATTCGAAAACTTCAATTCTTCAGTGCTCAGCCTCTTCATGGTCCAACCCTCACATCAATACATGACTACTGGAAAAATAATAACTTTGACTACAGGCACTTGTGTTGACAAAGTGATGTCTCTGCTTTTGAATACGCTGTCTAGGTTTGTCATAGCTTTTCTTCCAAGGAGCAAGCATTTTTGAATTTCATGGCTGCAGTCACCATCTACAGTGATTTTGAAACCCAAGAAAATAAAATCTGTCACTGCTTCCACTTTTTCCCCTTCTATTTTCTATGAAGCGATGGGACTGGATGCCATGATCTTAGTTATTTTCATGTTGAGTTTCAAGCCAGCGTTTTCACTCTCCTCTTTTACCCTCATCAAGAGGCCTAAGAGGAGGCATAGACAATTTCCTACTTCCTGAAATAGTTGTTAACGATTTTATTCGTAGTTCACCCACAAACACATACACAGTGTGGTGCAGCTTACTAAGTATTATGTAATACATTAGGTAGTAACTGAGAAAAAGCTTCCCTTGTTGTTTTTTTATTTTCTAAAACCATGTATCCCACCTTCATTTTAAAACCTAGTAGAATATTCGCTATTTCATTTGATATAATCAGTGTCTTGTATCTAAAAGTTACAAATACTCTTAATGCATTGTTACTATTTGAGATATTACATAATATTTAATGTATATTTCTGAGCAATGTAAGAACAAACAAGAAAATTTAGTACAATTATCCTTATATATATTTCTAAATATGTTGTGTGCTTAGTTACTCAGTCATGTCCCAGTCTTTGCGACCCCAGGGACTGTAGCCTGCCAGGCTCCTCTGTCCATGGAATTCTCCAGGCAAGAATACTGGGGTGGGTTGCCATGCCCTCCTCTAGGGCATCTTCCCAACCCAGGGATCCAACCCAGGTCACCCACATTGCAGGTGGATTCTTTACCATCTGAGCCACCAGGGAAGCTCTTCTAAGTGTAAGGTCTCAAAATGATATAAGTGGTTTAGCTTAGTTCATATTAATAAGCGAAATAGAAACAAGCATTTATAAAAATCTGTTTAGATATGAGATGATTGAGATGTTTAGTTACACAGTTAATTTTTAATGGCTTCTATAGCACAAAATTTAACTTGATTATATAATAAATTTGAAATAAATGGTGAGGCATTCTGGAAAGGCAATAATCTTACTAAAGGAGATCCATTGAATATTAAGTTCAAACTCTGTACCAGTGTTGCTTGAAGATGACCGTCAAACACTTAGAAAACATAAATCACATATTATTTACGGTTATAAACAGCATCGCTAGTGCCACTTTTCCATTTCTACTTCTTAAATCATTCTGCTTCTTAATTGATGATTTTTCTCTCAAGATTTAGCATACTCATCTATTTTATGATTTATTCTTTCATGGAGAGATAATGAGAAAAAAATTCTAAAAGATATATATAGGAGATATAGATAGATAGATAGGAGATAGATAGGAGATAGATATTTGATGCCTNTTCTAAAATATATATATAGGAGATATAGATAGATAGATAGGAGATAGATAGGAGATAGATATTTGATGCCTTTAACCATTTATCCTTTGGACACTTAGCATTTTTCCATATCTTGGGTGGATAGAGAAAAGCTGCAGTAAGCGTGAGGTGCAACTGTCTCTTAGAGATACTGATTTTATTTCCTTTGACTACATACCCAGTAATATGTAGTTTCAAATGGTAGTTCTATTTTAATTTGTTGAAGAAACACCTTATTCTTTTCTACACTGTTGGAAGGAATGTAAAATGATGATTTATCCTGAGTTAAATTTTTTATACTTAATGATTCTGAGTTTTCTGTTCCATTGGCTTGCTTCTGCATCAAATTCAGTATTGATTTTCCTAGTGTAGTTCTTCCTGTGTGCTCTCCGGCAGCTATCTATTCATCCCATCATATTACATACCCCCACTGAATTATAATTTTGTATTTTCCTACTCCTTTATACTCATTTTCGACTTCAAGTTCATGTGGGTAGGAGCTGTATCTATAGTATGCACTTTGCCAGTGCCTGAGGCAGATTAATCATAAAGATGTACCCATCAAGTGTTAAATATGAGAGGGAAAGACTCTTCAAGTCTTCCTTTCAAAATTTTATGAGATATTTTGCATATTTTCCCTTAAATTTCACAACTATTTTGTTAAGCACCTCTCCTGACTCACTGTAATTTTGCCTGGTATGATATTAAATATATGGATTCATTTGAGAAAAATATATAACTTTTGATATTGATTCAAAATTTAATTTATGATGTTTCCATTCATGAAAGTGGAGTGCATATTTTTTTGAGATTTCTTTTAGGCTTCTCACTAAAATTTATCCTTTTCCTTCATTTAGATTTTGCATGTTTCTTGTGAAGTATATCATGTGGTACTTATTATTTTATAAATGAGNCAGCTATTGAACTGTGATTTTTCAAAAATGCTTTAAAGAAGAAAGTATGATATTAGAAATTGCTTGCTAAAGAACTACGTAGGCACCTGATCCTTGGCACTGATTGGCCATTTAAGTGTTTTCAAATGTGTTAGCTTTCAATCTCTTGAAAAGCCAATTACATCCAAAATAAAGATACAAACTCCAGGCTAACAGAACTAGATCGTTTCATTGAGGATTAAAAGCTGATTCCAGCAAATACTTCAAAAAAAAGGGAGGAAAGTCCCATATTTGAATGGAATAGCCCCATATCTGAATAGAAGCCCCAGAACTAATCATTTTAGTGCTATATTTAACTTGCTACTTACAAATGGGTTGCTATATAAATATCTTTGCTTAAGTTCTTTATTTTACTATGAATATCCCAACTGCTTGAAAGCAAATTCCATGCAAAACTGGGCCATGGAAGTTTTGTTCCTTGCTTTGGCACAGACTAATTTCTGCAAATCCAATTAGTTATGCTAAGATTCTCTTTCAGTTGTTTTCAATCTTGGCTGTAAAGTAGAATTACCTAGGGAGATTAATTTAAAAAATTGCATCTTTGTCTCCTCCATGGAGATTCAGATTTGATTGATCTCAGGTTCATCCTGGACATGGGATTTTCTTTTCCTAACTGTTTCTGTTTACTTTAGCCAATGGCAGTTTGAGAATCACTGATCTCAGTGATTTAAGAATCAATGATTCTTAAAATCCCATTAATACCTCTGAATATCTTCTCTTCTCTCACTTTCAGGCAAAAAAAAAAAAAAGCTTTCCTTGCTTCAAATTCCATAGAACAAAAGATATAAACACACAGTTTTGCAGAAAGAATGGTCCAGGTAAAGATTTTTTAAACCTAATGCGATGTTCAAGCTGGTTTTAGAAAAGGCAGAGGAACCAGAGATCAAATTGCCAACATCCACTGGATCATGGAAAAAGCAAGAGAGTTCCAGAAAAACATCTATTTCTGCTTTATTGACTATGCCAAAGCCTTTGACTGTGTGGATCACAATAAATTGTGGAAAATTCTGAAAGAGATGGGAATACCAGACCACCTGACCTGCCTCTTGAGAAATCTATATGCAGGTCAGGAAGCAACAGTTAGAACTGGACATGGAACAACAGACTGGTTCCAAATAGGAAAAGGAGTACGTCAAGGCTGTATATTGTCACCCTGCTTATTTAACTTCTATGCAGAGTACATCATGAGAAACGCTGGACTGGAAGAAACACAAGCTGGAATCAAGATTGCTGGGAGAAATATCAATAACCTCAGATATGCAGATGACACCACCCTTATGGCAGAAAGTGAAGAGGAACTAAAAAGCCTCTTGATGAAAGTGAAAGAGGAGAGTGAAAAAATTGGCTTAAAGCTCAACATTCAGAAAACAAAGATCATGGCATCTGGTCCCATCACTTCATAGGAAATAGATCGGGAAACAGTGGAAATAGTGTCAGGCTTTATTTTTTGGGCTCCAAAATCACTGCAGATGGTGACTGCAGCCATGAAATTAAAAGACACTTACTCCTTGGAAGAAAAGTTATGACCAACCTAGATAGCATATTCAAAATTCATATTACTCTGCCGACTAAGGTCCGTCTAGTCAAGGCTATGGTTTTTCCAGTGGTCATGTATGGATGTGAGAGTTGCACTATAAAGAAAGCTGAGCGCCACAGAATTGATGTTTTTGACCTGTGGTGTTGCAGAAGACTCTTGAGAGTCCCTTGAACTGCAAGGAGATCCAACCAGTCCATTCTGAAGATCAGCCCTGGGATTTCTTTGGAGGGAATGATGCTAAAGCTGAAACTCCAGTACTTTGGCCACCTCATGCAAAGAGTTGACTCATTGGAAAAGACTGTGATGCTGGGAGGGATTGGGGGCAGGGGGAGAAGGGGACGACCGAGGAATAGATGGCTGGATGGCATCACTGACTCGATGGACTCGAGTCTGAGTAAAGTCCGGGAGTTGGTGATGGACAGGGAGGCCTGGCGTGTTGCAATTCATGGGGTCGCAGAGAGTCAGACACAACTGAGCGACTGAACTGAACTGAATGCAATGTCTGATTCTATTTATATTTTCTTGACTATTTCTTTTAGCCCCTTGAGAGACAGAGGAATATAGAGAGATCTTTTTATCCTGCTATTTTCAAATACCCACGTTTATGTATCCTGAATGTATCTATAGCCTCTGGTCTCATATGTTATTTGAAGCCGTAATTTTTTTCCCACTCAAAGCAACCACATCAACAAAAGGCAAATGTCATTTACTTTCTTGTTCTAAGCATTACCTTGGTGAACTTTAAATGGCTTGTGCCATGATCACTACCACATCTAACCTCAAATATGCTTTTTACAAGCTTGTATTGAATTGAAAAAGCACTTTAAGCACTTTGAGACTTTTGTCACTGAGAAATAGGAATCCCTGAATGATTATAGAGAATAAAAGTTGTTTAATATATCAGAGTCATTTCATCCTCATAACTGGTGTCCCTTATGAGAGCACTGATAACATGATAGTACCCCCATGACCAATTCCCAGAATATGAATAAGATTGAACACAATCTGAACTATACCTCTGTGTCAAGATGGCAAAGCCCTCTTTTTAATTTTGAAACTCACTTTGACCAGGCAGAATGGATTTGGATAGTATTATTCAAACAAAAGTGAGGCATCATTCCCTAAAGATACACCCAACCAAAAACATAAGCATCATCAGAGAACTTGTTAGAAGCCCAAATTCTCAGGCCCCAACACACATTTACTGGACCAAAATCTCTGGGAGAAATCTATGTTTAAATAAGTACCTCCCAGGTGATTCTGATACATGTTAAATTTTTATTGTAAGTGCTGTTCCAAAGGGAAGATGGCTTCCTGGTACCTAGAATAAACTAAATTCAACCCATGTAGGAGTAAGGGAGAAGACAAATAGGTATTCTTTTGTGCACTTGATACCTTCAAGAGTTGTGAAGTCCAAAAAGGAAACATTTACCCCACATTAAAAAAGAAAAATGAGTGATTAAAAGAATCAAATTGCAGATTGCTACAGTTTGAAGGGTGTTTAATGGTGTTAAATAGAAAATAGCATGGCATTCAGGCTTCTGGACCATGGGATGATTCTACAGAGGTTAGACCCAATGTGGAATTCAATCTTTCAGTCAAAAGGAATTGAAATATAATGCAGCTCAGTCAGAACCCACAAGAAACTGGCCAGGGGCACAAACATGTCTCAAAGAGACCGAGAACAGAGTCCCCAAATGCCAGCCTACTAGACAACATTTCCAGGAAATAAGTCACCGGGAGAAGACATTTTCAGAGTTCCCCTGAGGAATAAAGCTACCTCCTGCATGCATTCTCTGAAACTCAAAGCACAAACAGCTGAAGCTCAAGAGATGGAGTCAACAAAGTCTCTGTTTATACCCATCCTTCTGCCAAAAGAAAAAAAGAATCACTAATGGCTTATTTTTTTATCTTTTTATAGAAACATCTTATCTTGAAATCTGAGTTTTATAAGAGGACTATTTTGGAGAAGGCAGTGGCAACCCACTCCAGTACTCTTGCCTGGAAAATCCCATGGATGGAGGAGCCTGGTAGGTTGCAGTCCATGGGGTCGCTGAGGGTCGGACACGACAGAGCGACTTCACTTTCACTTTTCACTTTCATACATTGGAGAAGGAAATGGCAACCCACTCCAGTGTTCTTGCCTGGAGAATCCCAGGGACAGGGGAGCCTGGTGGGCTGCCGTCTCTGGGGTCGCACAGAGTCAGACATGACTGAACGACTTAGCAGCAGCAGCAGCATTCCCTACAAATAGTATGGAATAAGATAACATAAGATGACTAGTCTTGCCTGTCCACTGAAAGGAACAGAAGACATTATGCAATAGCGAGTGTAGATCTCCATATGTGGCGAATTACTCACATGCAGTTGTTCAAAGGCTTATATGAAGAAGGTTGGTGTTCTCAAAGGAGTGGTGTGGATAGCAGCTTGCTTCTTTCTATACTAGCTCGAGAGATTCAGAGGGATTTGAGTTTGCAACCTCATCCATGCCTCCAGCACATGATCCCAATCAAACATGTATCCTAAGGCCCTGCTCCTGGCCTTCTCGTTTAGTTCCCCTACCTTAGCTGAAATCTGTGCCTCCCAGTTGCCAAGAAAAGCTGCATGCCAACGTGACACACTCTGAAAAGACTTATTCTGAGTCCCATCAATACCTACATATTTCCACCAGAAGGATTACTGAGAGAATCTTCCATCTTTTATTCCTTTTATCTTTAAAAAATAATACATCTTTGGAAAATAAGAACAATATTTGTGGGAGAAATTNATCACAACAGACAGCTCAGAAATACAAAGGATCATAAGAGACTACTATCAGCAATTATATGCCAATAAAATGGACAATGTGGAAGAAATGGACAAATTTTTAGAAAAAAACAGTGATATTTTAAAATGAAAACATTGTGGGGAGAAAAGAGATGTTAAGTTTATGGCAGTTTATTCCTATACAATCTACTGTTTTTCAGTGCTATCTTTTCTCCTGAAATTTTATTTAAAGCAAAATGGCAGAAACTTGCTTTTTTAAAAAAAAATTCTATTTACTTAGGGAGAAAAAAATCTCATATGTGAGAATAGTAGAGAGGATATCAATAGATATTTCACTTTCCATATGGAGAACATAACCCAGTGGATTAGGTCTAGCTGTGACCACCGGAGTTTTCTAGCTGGAAGCAGATGGTTAGTTACAACTAGCACATATATAAAACAGCTCCCTTCCCTAAAACCTCAGCAGTAATCTCATTTTATTTTCAGACTTGTTTTTCAAAATAGTGTATATCTAAAATGTGGAGTGATACATATAAACTATAAAACTAAAAAAAACTTTCTTTCTTTTTATCTGGGAGAGAAGAGGTCATGTGTTACACTATAGCTGTCTTTTGGTGAGAATATCACAACTTAACTTGATTTGAATATGCCTTAATTGAGGCATATTCTTTTGAAATCAGATAGAATATATTCTAAGAAAACAAGCACAAAACTAATCACCGTGGTATAGAAATGGCTATCTGGTTGGTTGTGGGGCAAAACCTGGAATGTATGTAACTAAGACTATAATTTTTATTATGGTTTACCTTATTTTCTAATGAATTATTTTACCTTAGATGCATCACATTCTAGATTTATTGCAGCTTTTCTTGGATTACTTCTTTCTTAATATAGAATTCAATGAGTCACTTGCTTAGGTGAAAGAAAATCAATACTACAAATATCTTATTTTTTTTCCATAGAAAATCCCAAGAGAAATTATTCTATAATCCAATATATTTCTTAGTGAAGAAATATATTATATTTCTTAGAAGTATGTACTCAATGTGTACTTAGTCATTGAACCCCATAATAGTTAATTATATTGCAACCCTGTTACAACAGTGTAAATCATTTTCTTTCATCTTTATAGAGCATACTTTTTAGTTATATAATTCTCAGGTAACCTTTCAATTGGGGTTAAAAATGTCAAGGTAAAGACTGCACTCTAAAACTGAAAACTGTAAAATTCAGTACATACATAAGAATACTCAAGTTCTTTATTCTAAGAGACTACCTTGAAATTAATTCTTAATGAAAGTGTTTTGTCATCTCTACTGAAGCTGGGGACCTCTGAAAACACTGTAATCAATAGAACTATTGACCACATAAATTAGGTAACTGTTATGTTGACAAAGTAAAGGGCTGCTGATATTCATAAGAAAAATCTAGTTAGTTAGAAGTGTTATTACCTCTTCAGCAAGAGGAAAACACCTTATCCAGCTTACAAAGATTTTTATCCTCCTGAAAAATGTAATCAGAGTTTATCAGGTTTCTAGTATGAAGTGCATGTTCAATTGCTTCAGTTGTGTCTAACACTTTGTGACCCCATGTCCTGTAGCCCGCCAGGCTCTTCTGTCCTTGGGGATTCTCCAGGCAAGAATACTGGAGTGGCAAATGCTCTCCTCCAGGGGATCTTCCCAACCCAGGGTTTGAACATATCTCTCTATGTCTCCTGCATTGGCAGGTAGGTTCTTTACTCACTTGAGAAGCCCTCTACTATGGCAACCTAGCATTAAAACCTTGGTTATAATTCTTAATCATACCTATGCTTAGCAAATAACTTCAGGTCCTAATTTTATTTCCTTTATAAAGATCCTTAAGAGTGAAGGAGTAGGCTGATGATGTTATTTAAAATTTTTGTCCACTTGGCAGTTATACTCACCAGTGTAAACTAATACATTTTTAGAATGAAAAGCAATCGCTCAGGATTTATCATGTCTGTTTCACAAAGCCCAGTTGCTTCAAGATGAATTAATAAAATCAATGTCAATGTTTAAAGACTAGATATTAGATGTGTAAGGATCACATGATAGTACTAAGACCTTGTTAGATTATATCTGAAATAGTGAAATGACTTCCTCTGTTATAACTTTTGCTGCATTCATTCTTTTAACAGCTATAGAGCTCTGTTCCAGGCAGTAGTCTAGACACTAAAAACACAAAAGCAGACTGGCAGACATGAACACAACCACAGTTAGTAAAGTGTATTATAATAGGTGTTTTAATTGAGACATAGTTGGCATCTAACATTATGTAAGTTCACACTGCATAAATTTAAGGTGTGTAATGTGTTGATTTGATACACTTATATATTTCAAAATGATAACCACCATAGTATTAATTAACACTTCTATCATATCACATATTATTATTTCTTTTTGTGGTGAGAACAATTAAGATGTAGTCTCTTAGCAACACTGAAGTTTATAAAACAGTATTTTTACTATAATCACTGTGCTGTGCATTAAATCTCCAGGACTTATTTATCTACTAGTTGCAACTTTGTACCTTTGACCCCTGGTAACCACCATTCTAGTCTCTGCTTCTACAATGTTTTTTGTTTTTTTTTTTTAAATTCTACATATAAGTGACATCATACAATATTTGTTGTTTTGGTCTGACTTATTTCACTTAACATAATACTGTCAAGGTCATTTTATATTGTTACACATCCTTGCCAACAATGGTAATCTCTTACCTTCCTGATGACAGCCATTCTAAAAAGGAAACGGTGATATTATGGTTTTGATTTGCATTATCTTGGTAACAAATGACATTGAGCATATTTTCAAGTACTTGTTTGCCATTTCTGTATTTTTGGAAAAAATGTCTATTTAGTTTCTTTTCTAGGGATAGGGTGTGGGCACCTCAGGGAATGCTGGTAATCTAGCTTGCCAGTGTGTGTGTTAGTTGTTCAGTCGTGTCCAACTCTTTGTGACCCCATGGACTGTAGCCCTGTCCACGGAAATCTCCAGGCAAGAATACTGGATTGGTTTGCTGTCCCCTTCTCCAAAGGATCTTCCTGACTGGGGATCGAACCTTAGATTTTTACCATCTGAGTCACCAAGGAAGCCCAGTGTGCCAGAGTAGAGGCCAAACGAAATGTTGGAGGAAAAATTAAATAGGCTGATTGAACCTAAACTGCAAAAACCCTTAAATTTCACATTTAAGAAGTGGGTGTGGACTCTTCAGCCTAGTGAGCAAAAAATAACATGATCTGATCTGTGAAAACGGAGATAGGAGAAATGTGAATTTAAAGGCAGGAAACAAATCAATAATTATTTAAAAACCATCTCAATATTCAAGGCAAGAAATGATGAGGATATGGAATACAACTAATGGTGTGAGAAGGACCTTAGAAACCTATTGGAGGTAAAATCACGTGGGATTTGGAGTTAAGTTCATATCTATATATGGGGATTCTCAGCATATACAGTGTGGTTAAATATAAGTTGATGGGATAAGGAAGAATGTGTAATGTGAGGAAAGGATGTAAGACAGGCTTCTTTACCATTGAGCCACCTGGGAAGCCCTTTACATAATCATAGCACACACATTCCGACTATAACAGGACTTGTAATATCTTGTGAAAGTTGCTCAGTCATGTCCAGCTCTTTGCATCTCCATGGACTGTAGCCCACCAGGCTTCACTGTCCATGGAGTTCTCCGGGCAATAATAGGAATGGGGTGCCATTTCCTTCTCCATGTAATATCTTGCCCCTAAGGAAAATACAAGTTTCAAGTCAGCCAAAATGGTCACAAATTGGTAAAAGCAGATGATAACATAACCTGGAACCTTCTAATTTTTTTTTCAAACTGATCTCACATAATTAAACCATCCAGTAAACTATTGTGCATCTACTGTATACCACCAAAAGGAGGGAAACGGTGAGCAAAGCAGAAGTGATACCTGCCCTCACAGGTCGTACAGCCTATTCTGTAAATGAACCAAAGATGGTCACTGTGTTTTGACTGTTACCTTGTTTATTTCTTCAAAGCAGACTGAGGCCCATTAACTCAAAAGCTTACTGACTCCAGACTCGTATTTTTACACATTAAAGGAAAGCTTTTTCTCTACCAATAGAACACAGTTCAGTTCAGTTCAGTCGCTCAGTTGTCCCCGACTCTGTGCGACCCCATGAATCGCAGCACTCCAGGCCTCCCTGTCCATCACCAACACCTGGAGTTCACTCAGATTCACGTCAGTGATGCCATCCAGCCATCTCATCCTCTGTCGTCCCCTTCTCCTCCTGCCCCCAATCCCTCCCAGCATCAGAGTCTTTTCCAATGAGTCAACTCTTCGCATCAGGTGGCCAAAGTACTGGAGTTTAAGCTTTAGCATCATTCCTTCCAAAGAAATCCCAGGCTGATCTCCTTCAGAATGGACTGGTTGGATCTCCTTGCAGTCCAAGGGACTCTCAAGAGTCTTCTCCAACACCACAGTTCAAAAGCATCAATTCGTCGGCGCTCAGCCTTCTTCACAGTCCAACTCTCTCATCCATACATGACCACTGGAAAAACCATAGCCTTGACTAGA
>SJYQ01000672.1:1511155-1532843 GCA_006410935.1 Redunca redunca
TAGTTCATCAGGCACTCTATCTATCAGATGTAGGCCCTTAAATCTATTTCTCACTTCCACTGTATAATCATAAGGGATTTGATTTAGGTCATACCTGAGTGGTCTAGTGGTTTTCCCTACTTTCTTCAATTTAAGTCTGAATTTGGCAATAAGGAGCTCGTGATCTGAGCCACAGTCAGCTCCTGGTTTTGTTTTTGCTGACTGTATAGAGCTTCTCCATCTTTGGCTGTAGAGAATATAATCAATCTGATTTCGGTGTTGACCATCTGGTGATGTCCATGTGTAGAGGTCTTGTGTTGTTGGAAGAGCGGGTTTGCTCTGACCAGTGCGTTCTCTTGGCAAAACTGTATTTGCTTTTGCCCTGCTTCATTCCGTACTCCAAGGCCAAATATTCCTGTTACTCCAGGTGTTTCTTGACTTCTTACTTTTGCATTCCAGTCCCCTATAATGAAAATGACATCTTTTTTGGGTATTAGTTCTAAAAGGTCTCATAGGTCTTCATAAAACAATTCAGCTTCAGCTTCTTCCGTGTTACTGGTTGGGGCATAGACTTGGATTACTATATTGAATGGTTTGCCTTGGAAATGAACAGAGATCATTCTGTCATTTTTGAGGTTGCATCCAAGTACTGCATTTTGGACTCCTTTGTTGACCATGATGGCTCCTCCATTTCTTCTAAGGGATTCCTGCCTGCAGTAGTAGATATAATGGTCATCTGAGTTAAATTCACCCATTCCAGTCCAGTTAAGTTCACTGACTCCTAGAATGTCAACGTTCACTCTTGCCATCTCCTGTTTGACTACTTAACATTAAGGAAATACAAATTAAGATCTCAATCTGTATAGTAGCTAAGTCTTGTCCGACTCTTTGTGACTCCATGGACTCTAGCCTGCCAGGCTTCCCTGTCCATGGTATTCTCCAGGCAAGAATACTGGAGTGGGTTGTCATTTTTTCCTCCATAAGATCTCAGTATGGTACCACTATACATCCAATAGAACGGTTATAATCAAAAAGGTAGGTAATAACAAGTGATGGCAAGAGCATGTAGAAACTGGGACTCTTATACATTGCTGAAGGATCTAAAAGGTTACAGACACTTTAAAGAAAATTGTCAGATTCTTAAAAAGTTAAGCATGAATGGAGCATAAAATTCCGTAGTACCACTCCTAGGAATGAAGAGAGAAATGAAAACATATTTCCATACGAAGATATGTATGTGGGTTTCATAGGAGTATTGTTCATAATAGCCAAATGTTCACAACTGGCAAATGAATAAAGAAAATGTGGTGTGTCCATAAAATGGGACACTATTCAGCGATATAAAGATGAAGTACTGATGCATACTACAACATGAATTAACCTCAAAAACATTACGCTAAATGAAAGAAGCCAAATGCAAATATAAATACTTGTATCTTCCTTTGGTATGATATATCCAGAGAAGGCAACCATAGAAAGCAGGTAAGTGGTTGCTTATGGTTGAGGGTGGGAATGGAATTACTGCTGGACATGAAGGATCTTCTGAGGGCAGGGGAAATGTTCTTAAACTTCAATGTTGTATAGTTGTGCAACTCTATAATTCATTGAAATTTATTGAATCATACATTCACAACAAGTGAACTTTATGATACTTGAATTCTCTTAATAAAGTTATTTAAAAATTGAAAGTAAAATCATATAGAGTGGCAAGAAGTGATGGAAGGTATATATGTGATTAGCTGATAATTGTTAAAGATGTAAATGTATAGGTTTTTACTTCTTTTTATGGTTATCTAAAATTTCACAGTGTATTCTGGATTTAGTTCTATTTTAATTCATTTTCCTGAATCATAGTTCTTTGGAGCTGGACTCTGAAAAATACTCTTCTGATTTTTACCTCTGTGTCTCCACTCGTTTCCTAAGTTTCTCATTTCTGGAAAGTATCAATGGACAGCTGGCCTCCTAGATGGGGCTATACTTGCCTTTTTGTTCTTTTCAGTGTTTAATGTCATTTAACTTTGGAAGAAATTTTATTAACATTCTCTTACCTTTCTATGGTCTGTTTTCTAACTTTGTACATTTTACTCTCCAAGGTTGATTGCTAGTCTCTGAATGTTTTCTTTTCTCGTAGCTTGCATCATTTTATCTCCCTAAGAATACTGATGATAGTCTTGAGACTTTTGTCTGCTGTTTTCAATTGTTATTTGTCTCTTAAGCTGTCTTCTGTACTGGATGCTTTATTTTAATATCTGGTGTCACTTGACTTTCATATTTAGAGTGAATTCTGAAAAAGATCGACTAGATGAAGATGTGTATGTGTGTGTGTGTGTGTGTGTGTGTATGATTGCTCATGGTGACTTTCTAGAATTTCACTGGAACATCAGGTTTCACTGGAACATCAGGTTTCACTATGTGTAGGATTTTGTTTTGTCTTTTTCTTTCCAAAGCCCCTCAGTTTTTACATAGATGAATTCTGTAATCTTTTACCTAAAGAATACATACATAACTACCATGTTGCTGGGAACTGAGCCAGAGACAAGGCCAGAGTGAGGATGTCAATGTTCAGTATAGATTGTCTTTCATTTGTTACCATTATTTGCAGTAAAGTACCTCAAGATGTCATGCTTCTTAGTCTCAGCCTCTTTTGTTTTTTTCCTGTAGATATGGGAGATTGGTGGTTTCCATCTGCACAGAGTTGCAGACAAGCTGGAAGTTTAACTGTTTTTTATAATGTCTTAAACCATCATCCGAGTTTTTGCTCCATGCTCACACCCACTTTGGCTCCTTTTGCAGCCATTTCTGAGTCAAAGTTTCTGTAGGATGAAGCAGCTGGCTATTCACTGGCCCTTCACTGCTGTTTGCTCTGTTGTGTCAGTCAATATGTCTTCCCACTGCTTTCCATTTTCCAAAATACCTGTTGAAATCTCCTGTTCTTGTCTACTTTTCTGTTCTCCTTGTGGTTGTAGATTATTAATTTTTAAAAGAAATTATCATTTTGCTATTCCTATAATGATGTTTAGAAGGAACAGAGCTATGCCCACGGAATTAACTCTGTTAATATTAAGACTGAATGGAAATCTAAATGATAGTCAAAAATCTTCATTAAAAAATCTACAGATTCTGCTAGGAACTGGTAGCTATAGAGCAGAGGAAGTGAGAGTAGCTTCTGAACTGTCTAATCGTAATTAACAGATAACTGTAACAGATGACTGCTAGTGAGACCAATGAGTGAAACTCAAGGACACATTCCACAGCTTGTAAGAAAAATTATAGTATTAGTATAATCACAAAGGTGCTAATCTTTTCAGTGTTAACTTTGAAAAATACTGCAGTACTTTGTTAACTTTAAAAATAAGATAGAAATATTGGGAAATGTAACAAAATGTCCAATATGATGAACAGACATGCTGTACACCAACAGCAGTCTCTGTTGTACATATTTTGTGTGCATCTTTATTTTTTTTATAAAATAACCAGCATTTGAAAATAATATTACAAAGAAATGCATGTTTCTGCTCTCCTGAAATATAAAGAGATCTGCCAAATTCCTGTTAATGGAATCTGTTAGCTGAATCTGAGAATTACTTGCTCCTTCAGTTTGAACAAAAATGCTCTTTGGTGTTTGGTCACAACTCACATGTTGATACCAGCAAGCTGAAACAGAGCTAACCCAGAGCCCAGGCCAATGAGCATATGAGGAATAATGCCTTAGCTCATGGGAACTTGGTGGAAAATAATGTCCTTGCCCTCATGCTTGGGTAATGAGAGGGGAAGAGCATGAAACTTTTAATGAATATTTAATGTAATTGACTATATTATAAATTTCAAATTGCTAAGTTTACTTAAATTTTACAAAATTCGATAAAGTTGACCAAATTCAGTTTTCTTTCAGTTAGCAGATATAGGGCCTCATGAGCAAAGGGGAGTTTGGTTATAGACAAATTAAGAAAGTTACATCTGCTCTACTTATATTTGTATTGTAACGCTTATACTCACTATGCTAAGTCAGTTCGGTCGTGTCCGACTCTGTGCGACCCCATAGACGGCTGCCCACCAGGCTCCCCCGTCCCTGGGATTCTCTAGGCAAGAACACTGGAGTGGGTTGCCATTTCCTTCTCTAATGCATGAAAGTGAAAGTGAAGTCCCTCAGTCATGTCCAACTCTTCACGACCCCATGGACTGCAGCCCACCAGGCTCCTCCATCCATGGGATTTTCCAGACAAGAGTACTGGAGTGGGATGCCATCACCTTCTCTGTATACTCACTATAGTTATACTCAATTATAATCATATTATCCTCATATTTGCTAAATACTGATAAAGATTTTTCAAAATAGCTTTGTTTGCTTTTGATCTTTTTATTTCAGTGTTTATTTTCCAAATTAGCTTGCCTGTATGGGCTTAACTTCACATTCTGAAATCCTGTTTGGGAAAAAATGCCAGCTTGAACAATAAGTTTTCAAAAAGATGCTTTTTGCATATAAGAGTGAACAAATTTAAGGACAAGGAATACTGTCTCAGTGGTTTTGTATTCTAGATCTATAGGTTACAGGTAAATTAAACAAGTTACTTTAAGTGTTTTGATGCCTCTGTATCCCCATACATAGATTTTATAGTAACTTTTCCAACTTTTATAAATGTAGAGTGATGTCACACAGGTTATAATTATGTAATATCTCTTTAAAGTGATAAAGTAACATATATGATAATATTTATATTTTAATATGAATAATTATTATTATTTTGAAATAATCCCCAGAAGTTTTCAACAAGACTAAGTCTGGTAGGCTACAGTCCACGGGGTCGCAAAGAGTCAGACACGACTGAGAGACTTCACTTCACTTCACTTCATTTAATGAGAGATTTGGGACTTTCCAGGTGGTGCTGGTGGTAAAGAATTCGCCTACCAATGCAGGATATGCAAGAGATGAGGGTTCAGTTTCTGGGTTGGGAAGATCCCCTGGAGGAGGAAATGGCAACCCACTCCAGTAATCTTGCCTGGAGAATTCCATGGACAGAGAAGCCTGGTGGGCTACAGTCCATGAGACCACAGAGTCAGACAGGACAGAGCACACACATTGTCATTGCCATGAGAGATTTTGATATAGAACTACTGAGTTAGCTGGGGAAAAAATTAGAGGGCAAGTTTCTGAGGGAGGAGGTGATTTTCTGTGTCCAGAATTGATAAAAATGATTTCCTTCTTAGCAGTTAGCTTCCCACTCATCAGCTTTTGAAACTTCCTCAGGTGTGTCAGAGTTAAAGTAATTCTTGTTGCTGGTAGTGATTGGTGGGGGCACAGTCTAGAGACTTCTCCTCCAGGTCTCTAAATGATGATGTAAAGACCTACTTTTCTGTAGTAGGTACTTTTTGAAAAAACCAGCTAGGCTGGATTTGCTGATTTTGTTGATTGGATGACTTGTTAAATATTCAAACGTCCTATTGTATTTAGACAACTTTACCCTATGTTTGATTTTTCAGGATCAGTTGAGTTCAGTTCAGTTTGATCGCTCAGTTGTGTCCAACTCTTTGACTCCATGGACTGCAGAACTGTCCACCAACTCCCAGAGTTTACCCAAACTCCTGTCCATTGAGTCAGTGATGCCATCCAACCATCTTATTCTCTGTCAGCCCCTTCTCCTCCTACCTTCAATCTTTCTCAGCATCAGGGTCTTTTCCAGTGAGTTAGTTCTTTATATCAGGTGGCCAAAGTACTGGAGTTTCACCTTCAGCATCAGTCCTTCCAATGAATATTCAGGACTGATTTCCTTTAGGATGGACTGGTTGGATCTCCTTGCAGTCCAAGAGACTCTCAAGAGTCTTCTCCAACACCACAGTTCAAAAGCATCAATTCTTCAGCGCTCAGCTTTGTTCATAGTCCAACTCTCATATCCATACATGACTACTGGAAAAGGACCTTTGTTGGCAAAGTAATGTCTCTGCCTTTTAATATGCTGTCTAGGTTGATCACAACTTTTCTTCCAAGGAGCAAGTGTCTTTTAATTTCATGGCTGCAGTCACCATCTGCAGTGATTTTGGAACCCTCCAAAATAAAGTCTACCACTGTTTCCACTGTTTCCCCATCTATTTGCCATGAAGTGATGGGACCAGATGCTATAATCTTGTTTTCTGAATATTGAGTTTTAAGCCAAGTTTTTCACTCTCTTTCATTTTCATCAAGCGGCTCTTTAGTTCTTCTTCGCTGTCTGCCATAAGGGTGGTGTCATCTGTATATCTGAGATTATTGCTATTTCTCCCAGCAATCTTGATTCCAGCTTGTGCCTCCTCCAGCCCAGCATTTCTCATGATGTACTCTGCATATAAGTTAAATAAGCAGGGTGACAATATACAGCCTTGACGTACTCCTTTCCCTATTTGGAACCAGTCTGTTATTCCATGTCTAGTTAGAACTGTTGCTTCCTGCCCTGCATACAGATTTCTCAAGAGGTAGTTCAGGTGGTCTGGTAGTCAACTGGGCCTTATGAAGCATCACTACACTATGATTTTCATAAATTTATTGTTCTATTTTATCAATATTACTGATTTGGCTTGTAAATGGCCCCCATGACCGCCGCCTCCTGGCATTTACATCCTAGGATAATCTTCTCCTAAGTGTAGATAGCCCTCAGTCTCACAGTCTACAAGTAACTAGAGACAGCAAATAAAGACATGAATAAGGTAATAGATTCTTCCCCAGTCAAGCATAAAATGATACTGCAGCCCAGGTTGACACCTTTGACTTCAGCCTTGCAAACAAACCAACTAAACAGAGCTCAGAAACTGAGCTAGCAAATATGTGTTGTTTTAAAGCATGACATTTGTAGTTATATTGTTACACATCAACAGATAACTAATCTAGTTGTTTTAATGTGATTATAATTGTATTGTANTGTATTGTACCCGAAGAACTGAACACTTTTTTGTATTCTAATTAGCAAATGAAACATGGCATCTGAACCACATAAGTAATGAGTAAAGATTGTTTGCATTTATAACACTTAACAGTACATTGTTGTAAACAACTGCTTCTAACCAATCCAAAATTATATTCGAAAATGATTTGTTAGAAAGTTTTTTATAGAATAATAATGGTTTCTGTAATGCAGCTTCCTACAGATAATCTCCTGAAGAGAAATTCCATTTGGCAATAATGTTCAATAAATACATATTAAATATGCATTTATTCCTAAATGACTTTTGCTGCTTGTTTGTTAGTGGGATGTATGACACAGAGTCATACTTGTGTCAGTTCATCAAATTCTAACTGCATGACATTGTTTGTTCATATAAAGGCATCAATTAATTCACATTAAAATTATTATAAAAATATTCAATATACAACAAAGGAAAAGAATAACATAAATTCCATGAAAAAAATCATCTAACTTCAACAGCTGATTCATACCAGTCTGATTTACTGCACATCTTGATCTATTTCCTCAGACTTCATACAATTGCACCTGTAAATATTTCAATATGCATTTCTAAATTCCAAAAAAAAGAACATAATTTTAGTATCTTTCTCACAGCTAGCAAGGTTCATAATTTCATCTAATATCCTGTTAGTGTTCAAATTTCCAAACATCTCACACAAATGTCATATTATTTACAGTTTGTTCATTCAAATCTTGAGCCATATAAAGCACACAGAATCTTTGTTTAATCTATAATTTCTCCCATTTCTTCCTTTTTTTTTCTTGCAAGTTATTTGATGATGAAACCCAGTTTTTGTTCAGCATCTTTTTCACAGTATGGATTCTGTTGATTTCATCCCCTGTGGTGCTACTCAGTACATTTCTCTGTCTCTATATTTTCTATAAATTGATGTTTTGGCAAGATTACTTCACAGGCAGTGTTCATCTTCTAGCAAGTAGCACATGATGTCAAGTAGAATCTAATTTGTATTTTTAATTGAATAAACTGAAAAATGTAATAAATGGTCAGTTGTTTGAAAGCTTTCTACCTTTGGGGACTGGAGGGTGAGTTATTTCCCATGTTTTTTATAGTCTAAGAAACCTTGCCATTTCATTCTTTTAAGCAGAGTAACATTAGAAAAGCAAACATTATGTTGCATTTATGTAAATTAATTTCAATTTGTGAGTTCAAGCAAAATTACAATCAGTAAATCTCTTTTCTAGTGTATATAAATTATGCAATATTTTATTTTAGAATATTCGGTGCATTATAAATGGGTTAGGGGAAGCACACTGACTGAAACCTCCCACCGTGGCCAGGCACCATAGTAAGCGTTTGCATGAGTTGTTTTATGACAGGAGGTCCTGGTAAGGAACATGGAATTAATAAGCCACCACCAACTGGAAGAGTTAAGGAAAGGTCAAAAGGAGATACCACATGTCCAACTACCTCCCAGAATCCTTCTCTCTTGCATCCATCTTGGCTGAACAAGGCATGCACCACCAGTAAGGACTCTGAGTCAGAATGATTGGCTAAAGACAACCCAGAAACTAATCCCTTCACCATAAAACCCAAGACTGCGAGCCATGTGGCCGAACTGTTCTCCTGGTTTCCCTTACCCTCCTGCTCTCCACCCGGGTGCCCTTTCCCAATAAAATCTCTTGCTTTGTCAGCACATGTGTCTCCTAGGACAGTTCATTTCTGAGTGTTAAACAAGAGCTCAGTTTCGGGCCCTGGAAGGGGTCCCCCTTCCTGCAACAAATGGACCTATAGAATTTTACAAAGGTGCACAAGTGAGAGTAGTGTTTCATTCCAACTAGGTTTTTACTGCCAGTTCTCATAAGCAGAACTCCAAAGGAGTAAAAACTTATGCAAAAATTTGAATGCCTCTTCAAGTTTTATTTATAATTACCTTTGATAACTAAAACCACAAACATGGAAGGAAAGAGATGTTCTCTTGTTATGGAGTTTCTAAAATGGTGGGCAAATAGTGGAATGTTTTTAATAATATATATTTCTTTTAAAATTACACTTGAACTTGCTAAGTGGTTTAATGTATGCAAGGGAGCATGATGGATTTCCTCATAGTTCTCACAATTGCTTGGTTTGAAAAGGGGAATTCATACAGATTGCTTCCATAGAATGCTACCATGAAAACATTTTATATGAAAAACAGATTTCCACTGAGATTTCTATAACAGAGTTTAACAGAAGACAAAAGTTTTCAATGAAACAGCAAAAACAGTATTTGTTCTATAAATTTTATACCTTAAAATATATAGAAAAGTTCTGGAGTTTTTATTATAATTACAGTATTTTTATAACATATTATCCACAGCTATACATTTCTTTTGCCTTGTCTATCTAATAATCTCAGAGAATTTAAAAGGTATTGCACTGAAGAGTTAAAAAAAATTATATATATATATATGTTGTCACTTATCAGACAACATTCATGAGACAGAGACACATCTGTCTCCCATATAAACACCGAGAGATAACAAAGATCCAGACAGGTAGATTAATAAATCAGACCATGACTTGATACACATATTATTAATGTACTTCCTTCAAGTTTTGCTAGAAAATTATTCTTCGTATTTCCCTCACCTTCTCAATTGAAAACTGCAATCCTACCACTATTCTACCTTCAATCAGAGTTCCTTATTCTCCTTACTCTTTTTCTTTCTTTCTTAAGCACTTGTCATTTTATAATCTACTATGTACTTTATTTATTTAACATCTTTCATCTCCATCTTCACCCACTAAAGTGTCAGTTCTTATGGATGGGGAATTTTTACTATTTTTCTTTTTAGCTGATTTATGCCCAGCACTGAAAGCAATGACTGGTTCTTATTAGCTTTCAAGAATTATAAATGAGTGAATGAGTTCCAAAAAGCAAAAAGAAGAATTTATGGTGATTCAGTTTTTTACTTTCTTGATTCTCACATTGGTTTGGTGTAGGTGACAGGTTTAGTACAGGTGACAGTTTTGGTGTATCCGATGCCAATGAAGGACAGAATTAGCTGTTATTAAAATGATTTGCCTGTCAGTAAGCAATGTAGATATAATACCAGAATGGAGTCATTAGTACAAATTCTATAGACATTAAAAAAAAATAAAATATTTTAAATGTATTTATTTCATCAATGAAAAAAAATCTTTTAAAAGTTTGATGAGAATGTGTGAACAAAGTGCTAAAATTATTGTTTCCTGCTTGTAAGTAATTAATGACAATCATGTATATATACTTATATTTAAAAGGAGATCCACCATATGAACACTTTCCTTGCAAAAGTAAACATTAATGTTCCAGTAATATTATGAAATTCAAGAAATTTTCAGTAAGTAAATTGTTTCAAACATTTGATTGGCAAAGATGAATGGAATTTATATTCTCTATTAAAAGAGGTTTTGATAAATGACTACTTTAATAAACTATGGAAAATTCTTCAAGAAATGGGAATACCAGACCACCTGACCTGCCTCTTGAGAAATTTGTATGCAGGTCAGGAAGCAACAGTTAGGACTGGACATGGAACAACAGACTGGTTCCAAATAGGAAAAGGAGTACGTCAAGGCTGTATATTGTCACCCTGCTTATTTAACTTATGTGCAGAGTACATCATGAGAAATGCTGAGCTGGAAGAAGCACAAGCTGGAATCAAGATTGCCGGGAGAAATATCAATAACCTCAGATATGCAGACGACACCACCCTTATGGCAGAAAGAGAAGAGGAACTAAAAAGCATCTTGATGAAAGTGAAAGAGGAGAGTGAAAAAGTTGGCTTAAAGCTCAACATTCAGAAACTAAGATCATGGCATCTTTTCCCATCACTTCATGGCAATAGATGGGGAAACAGTAGAAACAGTGTCAGACTTTATTTTTGGGGGCTCCAAAATCACTGCAGATGGTAACTGCAGCCATGAAATTAAAAGATGCTTACTCCTTGGAGGAAAAGTTATGACCAAACTAGATAGCATATTGAAAAGCAGAGACATTTCTTTACCAACTAAGGTCCGTCTAGTCAAGGCTATGGTTTTCCCAGTGGTCATGTATGGATGTGAGAGTTGGACTGTGAAGAAAGCTGAGCGCTGAAGAATTGATGCTTTTGAACTGTGGTGTTGGAGAAGACTCTTGGGAGTCTTGGACTGCCAGGAGATCCAACCAGTTCTGAAGGAGATCAGCCCTGGGATTTCTTTGGAAGGAATGATGCTAAAGCTGAAACTCCAGTACTTTGGCCACCTCATGTGAAGACTTGACTCATTGGAAAAGACTTTGATGCTGGGAGGGATTGGGGGCAGGAGGAGAAGGGGACAACAGACAATGAGATGGCTGGATGGCATCACTGACTTGATGGACGTGAGTCTGAGTGAACTCCGGGAGTTGGTGATGGACAGGGAGGCCTGGAGTGCTGCAATTCATGGGATCACAAAGAGTCGGACACGACTGAGGGACTGAACTGAACTGAACTGTATACTCTACTAACAAATGTATAATTGACATCTTTTTATATAGGAAAACCCAAAGATGTGTGTAAAATTTTTCAATATGAATATCCTTCTATCCAGGCAATCTACTTGCAAAACTGTATTCTAAAAAGGAACAGAACATGAGTACAAAGATATAGATTCAAACATGTTGGGTAAGCGTGGTTTCAAACAGAGGGAATTGTTTATTTAGAGGCAATTTTAAAAAGAAATTATATTCAAGTGAAATACATTAAAATTATCAAAAGTGATGCAGTATTAAACTTATTATATATTATTAAAGGAAAGCAGATCACACATGGGCTTACCTGGTGGCTCAGTGGTAAAGAATCTATTTGGCAAGGCAAGAGACATGGGTTTGATCCCTGATTCGGGAAGATCCCCTAGAGGAGGGCATGGCAACCCACATGGCAATACAGTATTCTTGCCTGGAAAGAGTAGCCTGGAGGCTACATTTCATGGCATCACAAAAGAGTTGGACATGACATAGTGAGAAAACAACAACAAAGATTACAGGTATCTGCAGTATTTTTATTATGACAGGCAATAATAATAATCACCACTTTGCACAAGCACAGAATTCAGCTACAATACAGTGTGAATGGTGCCTGGTGCATATCTGTAGAACAGGGTTAAGGGCAAGAGCTCTGGCCCTAGCCCCTGTCTCCATGTCTGAGCTGTGTAAACCTAGGCAAGTTATTTTTACCTCATGGGGCTGATGTGGAGGTCAAATGAGCTAATTCAAGCATGTGCAGATCAATCAACGCTTGACACAGATATGCACGAGTGAATTAGTTTTATTCTTCATTGTAAACTCCATGTACATTCTGTTTTGCTCTCAACTGTATACCTGAATATAATTGATTCTTAATGTTTTGGATGTTGTCTAATTAAAAATTTAATCCAAGTTTTCAGTGTTGATATACATTTAGAGAAAAAATTCTGAGAGACATATGTCAAACTGTTAGCAGCAGTTATCACTATTACATATAATTTTATTTTTCCTCTATATCTATATTTTATAAGGTTTTTAGCCTGAATATGTATTATGTAAAATGTACAGTAAAACAATAGGATTACACTGGACAGCCTTCAGCACATAATTGCCCTTTAGCTCCTCAATTCTATTCATAAATGTTTACCTCAAAGAAATGGAAACAAGCATTTCTAAAAATCTTATAAGACTTATCCATAAGCAAGACTACTTATCCATAGCAGAAGTGAAGTGAAGTGAAGATGCTCAGTCATGTCCAACTCTTTGCAACCCCATGGACTGTAGTCTACCAGGCTCCTCCATCCATGGGATTTTCCAGGCAAGAGTACTGGAGTGGGTTGCCATTTCCTTCTCCAGGGGATCTTCCTGACCCAGGGATCGAACCCAGATCTCCTTCATTGTAGGCAGACGCTTTACTGTTTGAGCTACCAGGGAAGCCCCCATCCATAGCAGTCTTGTTCACAACAGGCAAAAACTGGAAACTAGCCCTTTTCCCGTAAATGAGAGAATGAATAAACAAACTGAGGTACTTCATCTATATAAGAAAGTACTACTACTCAGCAATGGAAAGGAATGTACTGCTGGTACCTGCAACAACCTCTGCATTTATCTGTGTATCCTTGTATGCATTTGTGTATGTATGTATTAATATGTATGTATGTGTGTTTATCTATTTGCTGAGCCAGACAAGTATACACCCATATATAGTATGATACCTTTATATCAAAATTTGTAACAAAAGAAAAATAAATTGTGAAAAAAGTAAAAACAATTATTATTTCATGGAAAGTAGGCTAAGGTTTTCCTGGGAAGGGTGGGAGGAATTTCTTGGTTATGATATAGTTCTGTATCTTGGTGGGCTTTTGTGTTACACAGGTTGATGCATTTTTTAATGTATACATGCAGCAAAGTACACATGATGTGTGCTTTTCATGTGCATTTTTATGTAAATGTTACCTCAACAGAAAAAAGACTGTAAGTCAATATTGAATACAAGTTAACGTGAATGCTGAAGTGTTTGGCAGAAAGTACTCTGATGAATTGAAGGATGAATAGACACATGGTAAATTAAAAAAAAATACAATGTTAATAATAGAATCTAGGTGGGTATATAGATAGTCTCTCTTAAATATAAAATTTCAATCTTGTATATTTGAAAATGTCACCATAACATAATGTTGGCTAAAATGTGCAATAAATCCATAAAAAGAGAAACATGGATCCCTCATTCTAGACCCAAATTAAATGTGTTTAAGTAGTGACAGAATTAAAGGCATAAACACCCCCTTGCAATATAGGAGCTGTCTTACAGATACAGGAAATTGGTCCTGAATATTCACTGGAAGGACTGATGCTGAAGCTGAAGCTCTGATACTTTGGCCACTTGATGGGAAGAACTGACTTACTGGAAAAGACCCTGATGCTGGGAAAAACTGAAGGCAGGAGAAGGGAACAGAGAATGAGATGGTTGGATGGCATCACCGACTCTATGGACATGAGTTTGAACAAACGCAGGGAATTGGTGAAGGACAGGAAAGGCTGGCGTGCTGCAGTCCATGGGGTCCCAGAGTCGGACACGACTGAGCACTGAACTGAACTGAACTGAACAGTGTTTAGAGCTACAGTTTTAACTTTATATTCTTTGGCATAAAATAACTTTAGTCAGTATAGCCTATAAGGAACAGTTAAAACAGTTAACTCTTACAGATTTAGTTTTACGCAAAATTTAAAAATGTATATTTCTTGCACTTCAAATGAAATTCTATTTATCAAAACTATTTGGTGCTTGTTCACCTCAGGCATATAAATATGTTTTTATTATTTATTCACAAATAAGTGCTTACAATTTGAGGCTTAATTTATTTCTAAATAAATACAAGTTTCTTAGTATAGAGTGCCTGACTTTGTGGTCTTCAAGGGCATTGAAGTGCTGGCTACTCAGCTTTGGAGAAAACTGAAATGTATTTCAAGGGCAATTGTATTTAATAGTAAATATGAATTTGGCCTTCATTAACATTACTTATTTTAGGGTTGTTAATTGGTGAATGGTTCTTTGGATAATAATGTAAACTGACATTGTCATCTTTACAACTGTGATGAGAAATTAAATATTGTTTAGCTTTCTATATAGGGGGTTCTCTGGTGTCTCAGACAGTTAAGAATCTGTCTGCAATGCAAGAGATCTGGGTTCAATCCCTGGATTGGGAAGATCCCCTAGAGAAGGAAATGGCAACCCACTCCAGTATTCTGCCCGGAGAATCCCATGGACAGAGGAGCCTGGCAGGCTGCAGTCCACAGGGTCTCGAAAAGAGTCTGACATGACTGAGTGACTAACACTACTACTACTACTTTCTATATTAATTAGAATAAAATATTAATCTAATTAGAATTAATTAGAATGCCAAGTCCTTTTTAAGTTAAGTTTTACTAGTGTAAGCTTTTTTTGGTTTGTTTTGTTTTAATGAAGTTCTTCACAGGTAGGTAATAGAAGCATGTGATCACAGACCAGGAATACATTTCGAAGATTAGGCAAACAATACCTTATAATCATTTTAAACAGATTAACAGTTTTGCATTTAGAATTCAATTAAGTTGACACTTTTATTTACATTGCTCACAAAAAGAAATTTAAAATTCTCAGTATCATATGATGTTTGGCAGAGGAAAGAAATAATGGAGTAATTCATTCTTCCTTCAGAATTCCCCAATGTAAAGAAGGGCAAACTGGACAGCTGGGACATTGTGTTACATAGTTAAAGTTTGCTGTGCTGTACTTAGTCAGGTTGGACTCTTTGTGATTCTATAGACCAGGCTCCTCCCCAGGCTCCTCCATCCATGGGGATTTTCCAAGCAAGAATACTCGAGTGGGTTGCCGTGCCCTCCTCCAGGGGATCTCCCAAACTCAGGGATCGAACCCAGGTCTCTCGCATTGCAGGTGAATTCTTTACCAGCTGAGCTACCCAGGAAACCCAAAGTAAGTTTAATTGATATCTAATCCCAACTTTTTTTCCCTTGCTTTGACTATAAAGGTTGGGTAAATAAACATTAGCCTCTTCGCAGTAAGTCTTGACCATGTGACTGTCCTGAGTATAAAGTAAAAGTGCTTTTAACTTTTGAAAAGGTTCGAGAAGCTACTCTTTTCTCAAAGAAAGTGGTGTCTCAGTGCTGTATTGCCGTCTCAGAAATCAGACCCAAACATTTTGGACTAAAATAGGGGTTTGCAAACTAGATTCCTAGTGGTAAATAAAGTTTATTGGAACATAGCATATTGTTAACATTAAACTTTTCTTTAATTTAAATTTATTTATTTTAATTGGAGGCTAATTACTTTACAATATTGTATTGGTTTTGCCATACATCTACATGAATCCACCATGGGTGTACACGTGTTCCCCATTTTGAACCCCCATCCCACCTCCCTTCCTGTACCATCCCTCTGGGTCATCCCAGTGCACCAGCCACAAGCATCCCGTATCCTGCATCAAACCTGGCGATAAGTTTCTTATATGATATTACTCATATTCCAATGCCATTTGTTAAATTTCAATGCAATCTTAATACAACAGCAGTTTTAGGTATCATTTTTGTTTCAATTACATGAAACAGCACTTTTTAATAATTGAAATTTTACACAATTTTCTTTTTATATTTGAACTTGTATTTCAATTTCATTTTTCCATATTGCTTTTTAAAATATATATTTATGACTGAACATCTTTAAACTGTTTATCTTATGATGTATCTCAGCCAAAAATTTTGAAAAATATTTTTTTTCTTATGACCATTTGGGTCTAGGAATCACAGATGGTTTTCTGGATTATTTTAGCATTCTTCAGTCACTAAGCCATGTCCAGCTCTTTGCAACCCCATAGACTGCAGCATGCCAGGCTCCTCTGTTCTCTACTATGTCCCAAAGTTTGCTCAAATTCATGTCCATTGAGTTGGTGATGCTATCTAACCATCTCATCCTCTGCCAACCCGTTCTTTTGCCTTCAGTCTTTCCCGGCATCAGGATCTTTTCCAGTGATTCAACTCTTCTCATCAGGTAGCCAAAATATAGGAGCTTCAGCTTCAGCATCAGTATTTCCAATGACTATTCAAGGTTGATTTCCTTTAGGGTTGACTGGTTTGATCTCCTTGCAGTCCAAGGGACTCTCAAGAGTCTTCTCCAGCACCACAATTTGAAAGCATCAGTTCATTGGCGCTCAGCCTTCTCTAAGGTCCAGTTCTCACATTTGTACGTGACTACTGGGAGAACCATAGATTTGACTGTATGGACCTTTGTCAACAAAGTGATGTCTCTGCTTTTTATTAATAATATGCTATCTAGGTCTGTCATGGCTTTCCTTCCAAGGAGCAAGTGTCTTTTAATTTCATGGCTGCAGTCTTTGTCCACAGTGGTTTTGGAGCCTACGAAAATAAAGTGTGTCACTGTTTCCACTTTTTCTAGTGCCATGATCTTAGTTATTTTCATGTTGAATTTTAAGCCAGCTTTTTTACTCTCCTCTTTCACCGTCATCAAGAGGCTCTTTAGTTTCTCTTCGCTTTCTGCCATTAAAGTGTTACTATTTGCTTATCTGAAGTTGTTGATATTTCTCCCGGCAATCTTGATTCGAGTTTGTGATTCATCCAGCGGGGCATTTCAAGAAGGGTGACAACACAAAGCCTTGTTGTACTCCTTTCCAATTTTGAACAAGTCAGTTCTCCATTTCTAACTGATGCTTCTTGATCTGCATGCAGATTTCTTAGGAGACAGGTGTGGTGGTCTGGTAATCCCATCTCTTTAAGAATTTTCCACAGTTTGTTGTGATCCACACAGTCAAAGGCTTTAGCATAGTCAGTGAAGCAGAAGTAGATGTTTTTTTCCCCCTTGCTTTCTCTATGATCCAACAAATGTTGGCAATTTGACTTTATTTTAGCATTACAGTTACATAAATAATGATCCAAACAACATAAGCATATCAAATTGTTTGAAAAATGATTATTAAACATAAAAAGTACAATGTTATATGAAATGCGTGTTTTAATAAAATGATTGTGTATTTTTTCCTCATGTAATTCATTATGTTGATATAATATTACTTGTTGCTAGTACACATGATTAAAATTTTCTCAAGACATGTAAATGGACAAAAGAGATTGCAACGTGTCATTTCAGTGGAAATCCACAGATCCGCTGATTCTGTAGTAGCAGGCAGATTTGCAGAACTTTCTCTTAACTATTCCATTTTATAACTAAGGCTGTAATGCTGCTGCTGCTGCTGCTGTGTCGCTTCAGTCGTGTCCGCCTCTGTGCAACCCCATAGACGGTAGCCCACCAGGCTCCCCCGTCCCTGGGATGCTCCAGGGAAGAATACTGGAGTGGGTTGCCATTTCCTTCTCCAATGCATGAAGGTGAAAAGAGAAAGTGAAGTCGCTCAGTTGTGTCTGACTCTTAGCGACCCCATGGACTGCAGCCTACTAGGCTCCTCCACTCATGGGATTTTCCAGGCAAGAGTACTGGAGTGGGGTGCCATTGCCTTCTCCAAAGGCTGTAATATCCAAAGTAAAAATTATAGAAGGCATTGCATATAAAATTCCCATTCATGACACTGAAAAATACTTTTATCTGGTAAGGAGTGTAAATTTTTTTTTTTTTTAAGATGGTTTTTGAATTCAATGTTTTTTAAATTTATTTATTTACTTACTTACTTGGCTGTACAGGTCTTCATTGCAGCATACAGAATCTTTAGTTGCTTCATGCAGACTCTTAGTTGCAGCATGTGGGATCCAGTTCCCCAACCAGAGATCTAACTTGGATCCCCTGTATTGAGAGTATGGAGTCTTTGCTGCTGGACCACCAAGGAAGTGGAGAAGGAAATGGCAAACCACTCCAGTATTCTTGCCTGGAGAATCCCATAGACAGAGGAGCCTGGTGGGCTGCTGTCCATAGAGTCGCACAGAGTCTGACACGACCTATGTGACTTAGCATGCATGCATGCATTGGAGAAGGAAATGGCAACCCGCCCCAGTATTCTTGTCTGGAGAATCCCAGGGATGGAGGAGCCTGGTAGGCTGCCATCTATGTGGTCACACAGAGTCGGACATGGCTGAAGCAACTTAGTGGCAGCGGCAGCAGCACCAAGGAAGTTCCAGTAATGTAAATCTTAAGTCAAAATCTCATGTGAACAGTGTTACTGAGTTCCTCAATAATTAAAGAGTTAGAAAAGTCCTTGAGAGGTCTTCATTTTATATTTAAGAGTTATGATTTATGTTTTAAAAGTTGCAATTGAGCAAAGGATACTCGTCATCAATTCTATTTTTTTTTTTTTGATGTAAGAACTGAGAAGACTCGTTGACATTAGAAAAAGATGTAATAATTACTTTTTTAAACTCCTTCAGAGTTATATGTCAAATATCACATATAATCTATTATTAGATCAACTTATTATTATGCTCATAATGTTAATAAATTTCATTTATTAAATATTCTTAATGGTTGACTTGCCAACAATATTGTTTATTCACTATTGCTAAAAGCAAAGATTGAGAAACTACCACCTTGAAAAATGATCTGTCACCCAGTCATTTGACCATCCCAGAGGTTTCTATGTCTGGAGGCAATTCTCCAGTAAGAGTAGGAAAAAACAGTAAGAGTAATAGTAAGTGTAGGAAAAAATGAGTTATTCCTTCTTTTGCTTTACCCTTAATTTGTAGGCATATAAATCCAGAGAATGGTACTCATCAAATCTACTTGAAAACTAATTCCCTTTCTCTCATTAAGAAAAGCTTCTTATAGATTTGGTTATCAGCATGCATCAGATTATTTTGTTTGTTTATTTGTTTTTTGTAAGCATATGTTCAAGGTAAAAAGCCCCTACAAGGACAAATCAAAGATCTACTATTTAAACTTTTCTCCTTTATCTGATTTGTATTTTGATATATAAATATACTGTTTCCTTTTATGCTGCAGAATCATTTTGAGATAAACAGTATTAATATATTTTTAAAGATTCACATGATTAAATGAAATTCTGCAAATATCATTGAAACTTGTACCTAGAATGGCCACAGATAAAGTATACATAAAGCATTGTTTGTTGTTGTTTTTGTGTTAGAGCTGATTCTAATTTGTAGTTCACTCACCAAAAGAAGTATGTGAATAATTAGGCCAAGTATTCAACATGAAAAGGTGAAAGTGAAAGTTGCTTGGTTGTGTCCAACTCTCTGCAACCCCATGAGCTATACAGTCCATGGAATTCTCCAGGCCTGAATACTGGAGTAGATAGCCATTCCCTTTTCCAGGGGATCTTCCCAACCCAGGGATTGAACCTAGGTTTCCCAAATTGCAGGGGGATTCTTTACCAGCTAAGCCACCAGGGAAACCCAATATTCAATATGCAGGGTTTTAAACGAAGCTCTTTTATAGGAGCAGAGTCGTTCATAGCAGGACATGGTCTTAGTGCTATTTTGTAGTCAGTGTTATATAAACAATGATTTTTAACTTGTAACTATTTTATAAGGAATACTTGTAGCATTTTAACTCAATTATTTTATCTTTTATTCAGGATAAATTTGAAAGAGTAACTTTAATAGAAGTGGTGTTTTGGGGGAACTGATAAAGTTACTAACACAGAGAATTGAGTGAAGTTTCTTTCATGATGCCTGCTTCTATAAAGAGCTGACTTATGAGGTAACCAAGAAGACCTTAGAATTGCTACAAATGTATATGGGGACCTTTGCAATCAAGCTGGTTAGAACTTGGGCAAAAAAGAAAACTCATAAATGGTATATGACTGGACAACAAAACTGACCCACTTGAAACTGTCCTCATTTCTGATGTCTGGGGCAGAAGGAAGATTGACAACATTTTCCACGTAGTTAGTGCTTAATGGATGTTTTCTAACTTGAATTTTATCTAGATGGTATCTCAGTTTTGTTTTCTCACAATAACTTTTTACTTAAGGTGATTAGCCCTCTCAATTCTAGTGTCAGTTCCTTAGCCTCTGCAGACACATCAGTTGTTCCCTGACTTGGCATTCCCTTTTAGATCTTTCTTTAAGGCACTTCTGTTGTTTACTATGGATGTCTCTACACTTCGTCTCATGTGCTTTTCAGTGTGTCCTGTTCTGGTTGATTTTCATCTCTCTGCTAGTGCCTTCCACATTCTGAAAATCTGCTGTTTCATAAGTCACATTTCATGCCATTTTGATTCATATATTGATTTGTTTCACTGATTACTCTAATTGCTTTGTAGAAAAATTCAACATTTTTTAAAAATCATGAGGGATATTTTCCTATCTTTGCATGTGAATAAACAAAAATTCTTTTTAAAAAAATATTCCTCTGGGAGTTTTGCTTTAAAGGGCTGATATTTTCTGTATGGTTTTCTTTTTTAAAAAACAATAGTATAGTTATTTTCATCAAGGTCTATAAATTTATTTTTCTCTCCTTGCTAATGTTTGCTTGCAATTACCTTGCTAATCAAAGGTAATTAAATGTACTAAAACATTGAGTACCGGGACTGAGTAATCTATATACATTATCTTATTACTATGTCAAAAGAACTCTGTAAAATTGATACCACGATATCCACCTTTCAAACTGAAACTGAGGATTATAAGTTTTAAGTATATTTCCCAGTCTGGTGTTAGAACAATAGAAGACCTTAATTTCAAATCCTGATTTTTTAACTCCTCATTTTGTATTCTTCAACCATTCAAACATACAATTCATATTATTATTCAGTTAATAACTGATGGTATCCATTTTGTTCAGATTCTAATGGTACCTTTCAGCAGCTCACTTAAAGGAAGATTTACCTATGTAGACAAAAGACAAGTGACATGGCCCTTCAAGTGCTTTCTTTAGCACACATTTGTAGGATTATATCTTAACAAGTGTCCTTATTTGGGAAAAGGGCCACAGTTTGTTTATTTGTTACTTAAGTTTTCTAACACTTCATGGATATTTTAATGAGAAATAGAAGCAATTACAAGCACGGGGACTCAGCTAACAACTTCTGGAAGTCTTGGCTTGTGTTCATTGATGCAAATGTAATATTTGTACATCAAAGAAACCTTTGAAGCCAGCATTTTCTCACCCAGATATTAATTTAAAAATCTGTGCTTTTCTTGCCTGTTTCTTGGACTATTTTGTTTCAGATAAATACATTCTATTACTCTATATACATGTCTAAAACATAAAAAGATAAACTATATTAATCTGATTTTAATGAGAAAGAATCATATACAAACACTTCCCAAAAGAAAGAATTTGATAGAAATAATGGTATCAACGTGAATAATGTAAAAGAAAGAATTTGATAGAAAT
>SJYQ01000672.1:1533274-1543699 GCA_006410935.1 Redunca redunca
TTCAAAAGTAACCTGTCACCTTTATAATCATCTTGAAATTTTTTTAAAGAAACATAATTTAAACTTGAATATTTATTCACAGATATTACCATCTGTCTGATAATAAATGCTATGAGATTCAAAACTCTAAGTCTGTTAACTAAATATTATTCCTGTTCTCAAAAGCATAATCTGTATTTTGAATAACAAGAAAAAAATAACTTCTTGTCTCAGATCATTGTCAGCAAACTGTTTCTTAGTCGCTTCTACTGTGTGTGTCAGCCATTTTGTTTTTCTACCTTTATCTCTTCTCAGAGATTTTTCACACAAAAAAATAAATTTCTACAAATTTCTATGTTTCCTGCCTCATATCCTTCCAGCCATCAACCAGGCTGTTTTCCACACTATGACCATTTCCTCTTGCCTGGTACCCACGTACTTAGCTACTTTCCATTTCTCTATGGATGCAGCTACTCATTTTCAACCCCTCAGAGGTTTTCGTTTGTCCCAAAAAGTCTGATAAAAATACTCTAGCTCTGAGCTTGACTCTCTGCTATTCCAGACCAATTTCATTCTTTGTTGTTGTAATGCTACTAACATTTCTTTCCATTAAATGCTACTTCCTGTCTTTTGCCTATCCCATTTTTGTAGACTCAATTAAGCTCTATCTTTTACATGAAATCTTCTTGAAAATACAAATGCTAACTGTCCTTTGGATTTCCAAACCCCTTATGATTAATACAAAAAGACCTTAATTATTTGTTGTTGTTTAATTGCCAAGTCATGTCCGACTTTTTGTGACCCCATGGATTGTAGCTCACCAGGCTCTTCTGTCCATGGGATTTCCCATGCATACTGGAGTGGGTTGCCATTTCCTCCTACAGGAAGTCTTCCCAACCCAACCCAGGGATTGAAACTGCAGTCTCCTGTGTTAGCAGGTGGATGGGTTCTTTACCAGTGAGCCACCAGTAAAGTCCAGAGTTACGTTATGAGAACTCAGAAAGAATTAAGAGAAAGGTATTTGACAACACTGCTCTTCTCCATCTTGGTTTGGCTCACTCTTCTGGTTTGATTTTGCTACAAAGTGCATATGGATAAGTCACCCTATGACACTTAACAGGTCAGCAATCAGCCAACATAACACAGCCCAGCAGCCACCAATTCTGCCAAATAAACTTGACTAAAAAGAACAATCACTTTTTCTTGTGAGACATTTTGCGCTTTCCCTTAATAAAACTCACTCTTGCTTTTATTTAGAGTTATGCTCTGTATGGAGGAAGTTGTCTCTTACATATATGCATTGATAAAGTATAGTTTTCAAAAAGATAAAAGCATGACTTTAAAAATTAATTCATCTCAAAGATTTTATTTCCTTAATTATTAAAAGAAATGAATTCAAATTCAAATTTGACATATATATGTCACATATATACATATATATGTATTAGCTACTGGACACAATATGTTTGCATATCCTTAAACAATAAGCTTGTGCAGAGTTATCACTCTCTTACAACCTAAGTTTTTCTATTACCCAGAAATGAAATACATTAGTCAAAAATAATGAAAGAATATAATACTGTATGTCAATTATACTTCAATTATACATTTAAAAAAATGATAATCACCAGAAAGGTCTGCGGTATACCTAACACTCCATTGTCAGACCAGGCCACCACCTCTGCCCATTTTCTGACAGTAAATTGAGTCTTCAGCCTTTTAGCAGTTTCTGAGCTACTCTTTGATAGTTATTAAGCAAGAATCAAGTTCTAGTAGGAATAGGAACTGAAGTTGCAAAGATATTTTGAAAAGAGGAGACAATGTTCTGATTCATAAGCAGCTCACAGTTATAGTAGAATAACATGTAAAATGAGATGCAATATTACAGGAAAAGATAAAAGTGTAGCATTGACATATATACACTGCCATGTGTCAAATAGATAGCTACCTGGAAGCTGCTGTACAGCACAGGGAGCTCAGCTCCATGCTGTTTGATGGCCTAGAGGGGTAGAATGGGAGGATGGGTAAGAGGCTCAAGAGGGAGGGCCTATATGTATACCTATGGCTAATTCACAGTGTTGTACAGTAGAAACTAAAAAAACATTGTAAAGCAATTGTATTCCAATACTTTAAAAAAGGTAAATGTATGAGTAAGTAAAAAGAACTGTTTAATTTTTAACTGGGAGTGTTATTGTAAAATGTTTTAAAAATAGATTCATTGAAGTTAAAAATAAATGAAAGTGTTAGTTGCTAAGTCACATCCAACTCTTTGTGACCTCATGGACTATAGCCCGTCAGACTCCTCTGTCCATAGAATTCTCCAAGCAAAAATACTGGAGTGGGTAGCCATTCCCTTCTCCAGGGAATCTTCCAGACACAGGGATCGAACCCAGGTCTCCTGCATTGCAGGCAAATCTTTACTGATGAATGAGACTCATTCTTTCCTTTTTTTTTTTTTGTTTTTTCTGTTTGTTTCTTTAAAGAAAAATGAATCTAATTCAAGAAAAAGATCAAGCATCATATAATAAAAGTACGGAAGGCAGTACTCAGCTGAAATTTCTGAAAAACTGCAAGAAGCAAAAACAAATATGAAATCCATGTTTCAACATGCAGCAAGTGACTCTCAGATTCCCTCAGACTTATGATTGCCTTTCTCAGGTTCCTGCTTCTAGACTGTAAATCCTGCTCCCTTTTGGGGTCTCTGGCTTCTGCTTTTGTACCTTATAATGTCTTTACTGGAGCACAATTGTAGGTCTCTGAAAGCTTTGGCGTCATTTCTTCCTGTTTTTTTTGTGCTTTTCTTCACCATCCCCTTTCCTTCATTATTGCTTTCACAAAATTATTACTGTGTTTGTTTTACTTTAGGGAGAAAAAAATAGAGGCTATGCTTATTCTAGGAATTCGCCCTAATATATATTCTTACATAGGTTTTTTGTTTGTTTGTTTGTTTTAGTTTCAAGAAGTAATCAAGCAGTCTTAAACATTTTCTTTTTTCAGGACCCAGCACTTTCTCACTTTCTCTAGCTTGCCTTCTTCACATCTTCAAGTCAGAAAAAATACAAAACTAAACAATAAAAGGAAAATAGCTTCAGGTATTGTGTCTTTTGCTCTGTGTATGATTTATATAAGCCTCTAATATTATCTTTTTCTTCTATAATAATATTAATTTGCATTATCACAATCAATTGTAGTCATTTTTTTCAAGTCTCTTACTCTTTTTACTTTCAATATATTTGTTATTGAAAGAGGAGATTGAAGTTATAAGAGGATTATAGGAAAGAATGAAGTTTCTTGGCATGTGCAAAGACTCGACCGGAGCCATCTTTGATGAGAAAAACATTAAGGAGATAGTTTATTAGTACACATAAAAATATTGCGAGAAGTACATCAGAGAGGACAACTTCTGATTAAAACGCATTTAGAGATTTCTCTCCAGCTCTCCTTTCTGTGTCCTCTGTATTCTGGCTTTATTCTAAGTGCATTTCTCAAAAAAACTAGCATTTACTTTTCCAAGTCTAGGATCATGTACTCACAACTTTGTGATAAGTGATAAAAAGATCTCTTTTCTCCCACATACCATTGAACAAAAAACACGGAAATAAGCTTCTTTCTCTGACATTAGTTACATGTTTGTATTTTGGACCACTTTGTTTACTGAAATGATCATATGAGTTTATTTCTTTATTTATTAATATGCTGAATAGGATTAACTGATTTTCAAATGTTAACCAACATATATTCCTGGAATAAACCACATTAGGTCAGTTTTCCAGTTATCTATTGAGTAACCAACCATCCTAAACTTGTTGTTGTTATTCAGTTGCCAAGTTGCATCTGACTCTTCATGACCCCATGCAACATGCCCGTCCCTCACCATCTCCTGGAGTTTGCCCAAGTTCATGTCCATTGAATCAGTGATGCCATTCAACCATCTCATCAGGTGCTATAATAGCAAAAGTGATTTATTTATATTTGATGGTGCAGGTGGGTTTTTTTTTGCTCGCAGCCTCATAAGGTTGCAGTCAGATGGTGGTCCAGCTGGAGTGCCCCCAATCTTCATCAACATGTAAGGGAATTGATGCTCTCTGTAGGGTGTGACTTTAGCA
The DNA here is from genome assembly GCA_006410935.1 of Redunca redunca. Lineage (NCBI taxonomy): Eukaryota > Metazoa > Chordata > Mammalia > Artiodactyla > Bovidae > Redunca > Redunca redunca. The sequence goes on from SJYQ01000672.1 coordinate 1,537,360, forward strand.
GAGGCTGCAAACTGTAATGTGTGCGTGCATGCTAAGTTGCTTCAGTCATGTCTGACTCTCTGTGACCCTATAAATTATTGCTTGCCAGGCTCCTCTGTCCATGGGATTCTCCAGGCAAGAATACTGGAGTGGATTTCCATGCCTTCCTCCAGAGGACCTCCCTGACCCAGGGTTTGAACCTGAGTCTCCTGTGTCTCCTGAATTGGCAGGTAGGTTCTTTACCACTAATGCCACCTGGGAAGCCCACAAACTGTAATACCTACTGGAAATTTCTCCATGTGGTCTCAGCTTCCCTACTCTAATGACTGTATTCCAAAGGCACTGAGTCCTGAGAGAAAACTGGGCAGGAGCTACTTTGCTCCTTAAAATCTGACCTAGAGCCATACTGCTTCCTATACATTAAAAGCAACTAACTAAGTCAGCCCATATCCAAGGGAAGAGTAAGTATTCTTGTTGTGATACAGTGAAAAAAATTGTGGACATGTTTAAAAGCCGTCACAGTCACGATTATCCTTTTTGTTGAATCTATAACTAGGTACAGTTTGTTAATATTTTGTTTAGGATTTTTGTATCTGTGATTGTGAAAGAGACTGCTTAATAATTTTGTTTCTTGTAATTTCTTTGTGTGTGGTTGGACAGGGTTCCCTCTTCTTTCTTTTCTGTGGAAGAGTATGTATGAGCTTGATATTGTTTCCTTATCATGTTTGGCAATATTTAGCAATGAAGACTTCTGTGCTTGAGGTTTACTTTCTGAGAAAGTTTTTAATCACAAAGCCCATTTTCTGAAAACAAAGTACTGTTCAGATTTTTCTACCTTTGTCTACTTTGTTACAATTTTTCTTTCTAGGTATATTTACATCTTATAACTTGTCAAATGGACTTTCATTGACTTGGTAGTTTTCTAATGTTCATAAAATTTGTAGATGTGTATTCTCATTTTGGAATTATTAAGAAAGTCTTCTCTTTTTTTCCCATGATCAGAATTTTTCAATTTAATTTAACTCTTCAGAAATCCAACTTTGTTTCAATTCTCTAGCTCCTTTTTTCTAGCCCTTTGATTTATTTACACATGTATATTATTCTTTTCCTTCTACTTATTTTGGGTAAGTATATATATTTTTTCTTTTTCTAGACTCTTATATGTGGTTCCTTATTTATAACTATTTTTAGAAAATGTTATTTTAGTAACTACAATATACATTAACATCTCATACTCACCTTGAATTAATATACCATTTTAAATATAATGTAAGAAGTTTACAATAACATACTTCCTTTGACTCCTTCTGATACTTTGTGTTATTATTGTAGCCTTTTTTCTCATCTTATAATCTAAATAAGATATTGTTAAGATTTTGCTTTATAAAATAATTAGTAAGACTTATCAAGCAAGAAAAGTCCTATTGGCTCTACCTTCAAAATATATCAAGAATCTTGAGAGGTGGATGTATGGATACCTCTGTGCTTCAGCACATATAATAAAATGTTACCAGAGGAGTATGGATAGTAAGTATATAGGTGGTCACTCTATAATTCTTTCAATTCTGTTCTACATTTGAAAATTTTTTTATACAACATTTTTAAGAAACATCTTTTTAAGTAAACAAATATTGAGAGAATTCATCAAAAGTAGATCTACACTATAAGAAATGTTAAAGGAATTTGGGGGAGGGGTGCTGGGTTTTGCATGGACCTATGATTGAGTTTTCTGTCACTCTTCCTGTGGCCTATATTTTCCTTCATGGGAGAGAAAGGTGTGTGAAACTGGATCTCTCTTCTAACTCTTGCTCTGCTCCTGATCTTTCTTAAAAGCATTTGGTGATGACTAATGGAAAAGCTCTTCAGACTGAATATGAAATCACAGGGTTTCAGGAGACTCATATTATCTAAGCTGTCTCCTTATCTTCTATTTACTCTTTAAGAATGTTTTAAATTTTCAGCTGATTTTTTTCTTAACTGCTTTTACAATATTCACTTTTTCTCCCAGTGCTTTGTCCAAAGTAAAACAGTTCCTGTATATCATCTCTTCCCAGGGAAATTTGTCACTCTGGAATTGAGAATACTTATTGTTTTGTAGGCAGACGCTTTGTCTCAGAGGGTAAAACATCTGCCTGCAATGCAGGAGACCTGGGTTCAATCCCTGGGTCAAGAAGATCCCTTGGAGAAGGAAATGGCAACTCACTCCAGTATTCTTGCCTGGAAAATCCCATGGACAGAGAAGCCTGGTAGACTGCAGTCCATGGGATCACAAAGAGTTGGACACGACTGAGTGACTTCACTTCATTGTTTTGTGACCCTGTATCACTAATGAACTTAAAACAGACAACACAATTATATATATTGTTCAACTCTTTTTTTCATTATTAGTGAAGTAACAATAGTTTCTTGGGGTTTTCAACATCATAAACTGAAATGGAATTGTCAGCTTCATTACTGGTAGATATTTTTGATAGATACAGAATTTTATGTTAACAGATCTTTTTGTTTTCTCAACATCCAAAAGATTTCTTTTCATATTTATCTGGATTTTATCATTGCTGATGATAAGTAAAAAAACTAGGTGTTGTCCATTTTTATTATGTCTCTTCTTTGGCTGGTATAAATAATTTTTTCTTTATTTTGATTTTCAACATTTGACTATCAATTATCTAGATGTAATGTTTGTCATCCATCATTTCAGTAGTCATGTATGCATAAGAGTTGGACCATAAAGAAAGCTGAGTGCTAAAGAATTGATGCCATTGAACTGCTGGTGTTGGAGAAGACTCTTGAGAGTCCCTTGGACTGTAAGGGGATCCAATCAGTCCATATTAAAGGAAATCAGTCCTGAATATTCATTGGAAGGACTGATGTGGAAGCTGAAACTCCAGTATTTTGGCCACCTGATTGAAGAACTGACTCATTGGATAAGACCCTGATGCTGGGAAAGATTGAAGGCAGGAGAAGAAGGGGATGACAGAGTATGAGATTGGATGGCATCACCGACCCAATGGACATGAGTTTGAGTAAACTCCAGCGGTTGGTGATGGACATGGAGGACTGGCGTGCTGCAGTCCTTGGGGTGGCAAAGAGTCAGACAGGACTGAGCGACTGAACTGAACTGAGTGTTTATCATGTGTGTTTATCATGTTTGAAATTTTCTGAAATTCTTGGATTTATGAGTTAATAGTTTCTTAAAAATTTTTATCAAGGTATTTCTTCAAGTATTTTTTCCACCTTAATTTTTATCTTCTATTTTCTTCCTTTCCATTAAAGATCTCTTGGACTCTTTTAATATAGCCACTTGTTTCACTAAGGCTTGATCATATATGTATTGTTGACTGAAAAAATTGCACAGCCTAAAAGTTGAGAATAATGTTTTATTCAACAGACATTCTGAAGAATTAAAGCCTGAGAAACAACTTCTCAGATAGTGCTAGAGGACTGCTCTTAAAGGAGGAGCCAGGATATATTAGAGTTTTTGTGACAGACACCGGGGAGACAGCAAAAGATTACTGTTAATTAAGGAAAACCAGACATCTCAAATTAAGGAACTTGGCTTTTCTATGTAAGAAAAATCTGGGCTCATTTAAGTCATTCCTTTGATATGTAATTCAGCCATCTGAGTTCAGTATCTAGTATTTTGGCATCCTCTGTCTATCTTTGTTCCATCAGGACTCACTGTTAGGATGGGGATGGGGACTGTAATGTGATGGCATGGTGGCTGCAACATCCTTTTGTCTACTGATATGATCGGCAGGTACCATTTTTCATTCTCAGTGTATATAAATAAATAATGAGCCATGAAAAAAGAAATAGGAAACCTAAGTTAGTTTTGGATAACTGAACTAAGTTTTCACACAGACTCTCTCTGATTTAATTGGGATAGTTTTTACTTATCTTTTCTTTTGCAGTGCCCAATTTGCTGTTAAGGCTGTTCAGTAAATCTTTCATTGAATGATTTCCATTTTATTCTTTGTTTATATTCTTTCATTTTCCATCTTTTTACTTATTATATCCATTGTTTCCTTTATATACCATTGACCTTTATATCATTTATAGTTGTGGTTTTAAATTCCTTGTCAATTTATTTCAAACTATACAGTAACTTTGAGTCAGTTTTTGTTTGTTTCTTTCTTTCTTTTCTTTATCATTTTCTTTCTTTTTTGTGAAGGGTAGGAGGCTCTCTTGGTTATGGGTCATGTTTTCCTATATCTTCACATTTCCAGTGATTAATTATATGCTAGACATTGCCAACCCTATGTTGCTTACAGTCTGGAATTAATCTTTGTTCCTTTAAAGGATACTAACCTTCTTTCTGGAAGACTGTTGTTAATAAAATGATGAATAAGCCTGACTGACTCAAGACTGTTTCAGTTTTTTGGGGGGACATTCTAGCCATTTTCTAGTGTTATGGTAGCCTTATTTCCAAAGTATAATTTTCATTTATAGTTACTTCAGGCTGAATCTTCTTTCAAAACTCTTTTATTTTTCTTTATTTAAGTTTAAATTTACTACTAAGAGAAAAAATATTCCTTCTTGGTTTGTTAAGACACGGTATCAGAGAGTCAGAAGGTTTGTCTGTGCTGAGTTTAATTTGTCCTATTGTGCATGAATTCAGACAGAAGGACAGTGAAGAACACTGATGCCACGCTCACTGTTATGAGCACTTTCTCATGAGCAATACGGACAGGACCGCTTTACAAACCGCCATTACTTTTGGAATACCTCCCAGGGTGGAAGAGAATAATTCTCTCATTTCATCTTTGAGAAATTGTTGGACTTTGGTCATTACCCTCATTCTTTTGCATTAAAATTGAATTTTTACTTTCATAGCATCAAAACATATGAGATCAGTGTACTAAAATGTGTGAAGTCAGCTGAATAAACTAGGGCTGACAGTTTTAATTCATTTCCATTCAGTCAGTATGCGCCAAAATGAAATAATTTATAAAAACAACTCAGAAAGTACTTCACAGGGATTGGTTAGTACTACATGATGGAAAGAGTTTGAGCTTGTCTTAAACAAAGATAAAAACATTTGCTACTTGGAATTAATAAAAAAGAAATTAAAGACTTGCTGCTATAAATATAGGGCCAGATGCATGCTTTTCTTTTTTTTCTTCCTCTTTTTAAAGTGAGACTGGGCCTTATATTTGATTGGCCTTAAAATATGAAAAAAATTCAAAGTAAAAAATTTTATTTATCCTTTAGAAGGTATGTTAGCAAATTACTGCTTAATTGAATGTTTTCACTAAAAATGAAAGTTTTGTTTCATATGCTTTACTAAAAATTCCTACTAAAATTATATATATATGAAAAGTAAATACATATATAACTTCTTATGTAAAAATAAATTATGTTAATAGGCAAATATGTCTTTTCAGTCATAATAGGATTTATTATTACTAACATTTGACTCATTAATTTGATGCATATATAATTGTTAAACACTTACAAAATAAAATTTTGAAGTACCAAACATATTCTATAAGATAGTCTTCTGAGGATGTCTATTTCTGGCCAATGGTGACAGAATTTAATTTCTTCAAATGAGTAAAACATTACAGAATATAGGAAATAATGTTTCTCAAGACACTAGACACTAGGCAACCAAGAACAGTGATTTGTGGGAAAAGGGAGTCAAAAAGATGAACCCTGGGGTAACCCCAGCTTACTGCATGTGGAAATATTTCAGGCCAGAGAGCAACTGGTGAGGCTAAGAGAAACATAACAGCATAAGCGAATGGATGAGATAAAGCTCTGTGTCAGGGAGGTAAAGAAAATACAGTGCTTAGGGTAGAATAATAGAAAGGAAAGAGCTGCTCATGGGATGAGCTCTGATCATTTGTAGTCAGTATTGCTCCAGAATTCAACTAAGTAATAATTAACATTTACATATGAGGGAATTTGAGGTGAAGGAAGGAACACCTTAAAGAATTACAGGAACATCCCAGTGCTTCCACACGGCTGGTCTACGTGCCTTTTCACACCAGCCATCATCAGCCCAGGGTGTTGAGTAAAGTGCTCAGAAGTATTTGTCTCAGGAAATGTGCAAATTGTCCTTGTAATTACATTGTTCTGGTCCCATTCAGTAAAGATTAAAACTTAATCTGCACATTTCAAAATGTTTCCAAGCGTCTTAACTAAATGAAGATGAATAACAGGGCAAAATTCACAGTACCTGGAATTTGATAAAACATTACTAAGCATGCTAAGAATCAAGAAAGTGCTACACATAATAAAGAAGAAATTGATCAAATATATTGACTTTGAAATGACAAATGTATAAAATGATGATCAATTGAATAAAAAAGAACATTAGCTTAGTTTCTGTCACTGTATCCCATACATTCAAGAG
>SJYQ01000672.1:1543708-1584339 GCA_006410935.1 Redunca redunca
AAAGAGGAATCAAAAAGACATAATTTAATTTTTAGAAAGGAAACTATTCAATATAATGTCTAAGATGAAAAGTACACATGATACAATTAATAGAAGATTAAATATTACAAAAAAGTAGTGAATTTAAAGATATAGCAATAGAAATTATCTAAAGTAAAACATAGGAAAAACAAAGATAGAAAATCTAATAAATAGAGTATCATTTAGCTAAGGAAAAATTTCAAGTGCCAAATATAATACCTGTGTAATTGAAGGAACTACAAAGGAGGAGTGGTTTTAAAATATGCCCACAAATTCCTTGCTACTCCTACATGAGATGTAGCCTAATCTCCAGCCCCTAGAGCATAGGATGAACTTAATGACTTGCTTCTAATACATAAAATAAATTGGCAATGGTTTTCAGAGATTAGGTCATAAAGGTCCTATAGATTCCTTTTCAATCACTCTCTCTTGAGGACATTAACCGCTGCAAAAGGCCCATGTGGAGAGAAATAAAAGCCTTCTGCCAGCAAGAATCAAGAAATTGAGACCTCTTGTCATCAGCTAGATGAGTGAGTCATCTTTGAAGCAAATTCTTCAACCCAGCCAAGCTTTCAGAGCCAGGAGATGACTATAATCACATGATATCTCTGGATATATAGCAATAAGCTTCTGAAACTCTGTCCCACAGAAACTATTTTTTATATATATGTGTGTATATATATATACACACATATATATGTACATATATATATGTATAGTATATATTGTTTTAAGCTACTAGATTTTAGTAGTAATATGGTATGACTCAGTTCAGTTCAGTTGCTCAGTTGTGTCCAGCTCTTTGCGACCCCATGAACCATAACACACCAGGCCTCCCTGTCCATCACCAACTCCCAGAGTCCACCCAAACCCATTTCCCTTGAGTCGGTGATGCCATCCAACCATCTAATCATCTATCATCCCCTCCTCCTCCTGCCCTCAATCTTTCCCGGCATCAGGGTCTTTTCAAATGAGTCAGCTCTTCGCTTGAGGTGGCCAAAGTATTGGATATGACTAATAGATGAGATGACTAATACATACTTTGGTACCTTAAAGCTGGGAATGAGCATAAAATTATCCTATAGGTAGGAGTGGCTTTAAAATTGAGCAATGGGAAGACTCTGGGAAAATTTAAGATTGTTTGTAAAAGCCAGAAAAGCCTAGAAGAAACTTTATAGAAGTACCATTGCTTTTGAGGAAACCATGGATCAGGGCTTAAAGGAAAGTGAGAAAAATCCTATTGAAAATTGGAGGAAAGTAGATACTTATAATTTAATGGGAGAGAACAACACTGTCTCCTCTGACAATATGCAAAATGGAAAATATACTTAATGAACTACATGATCTATCTAAGGATATTTCCAGCCTAGCTGATGCATGCAGCCTGGGTAGTATCTTGCTGCTTAGAATAAAATGTGAGAAGATAGACTATTACATAAAAATAATCAGAAGTTTTATATGGTTGAAAATTCTAAAACTTTTCAAAGGACTATATATTATATATATGTACATATAAAACAGAATTTTTTCTCATTTGATAAAGGTCTTTCTCCCTACAGATTTTTTTTAGCATTTTTATGGAAGTATATTTGATCTACCAAATAGAAGGGGGGAAAGTGTAGGCTGAAGTTAAAGTTCCATACTTTGGCCACTTGATGTGAAGAGTTGACTCATTGGAAAAGAACCTAATGCTGGGAAAGATTGAAGGCAAAAGGAGAAGGGGGCAGCAGAGGATAAGATGGTTCGATAGCATCACTGACTCAATGGACATGGATTTGAGCAAACTCTGGAAGATAGAGGAGGACAGAGGAGCCTGGCCGGCTGCAGTCCACTGTGTCACAAAGAGTCAGACATGAATTAATGACTGAAAAACAAAACTTGATTTTATATATATACATATATATATGTATCTGCACATTTTCTATTTTTTTAGACTCTTTTCCCATATAAGCTATTACAGAATATTGAGTAGAGTTCCCTGTGCTATGCAGAAGGTTCTTATTAGTTACCTATTTTATATATAGCAGTGTGTATATGTCAATCCCTATCTCCCAATTTATCCCTCCACCACCATCACCTGGTAGCCATAAGTTTGTTTTCTACATCTGTAACTCTACCTCTGTTTTGTGAATAAGCTCATTTGTACCTTTTTATAAGATTCCACATATAAGTGATATCATATGATATTTGTCTTTCTGTGTCTAATTTACTTCACTTAGTATAGCAATCTCTAAGTCCATCCATGTTTCTGTAAATGGCATTTATTGGTTCTTTTTTAGGGCTGAGTAATATCCCATTGTATATTTGTTGTTGTTCAGTGGCTCAGTCTTTGTGACCCCATGGACTGAAGCACACCAGGCTTCCCTGTCCTTCATTAACTCCTGGAGCTTGCTTAAACTTATGTCCATTGAGTTGGTGATGCCATCCAACCATCTCATCTTCTGTCATCCACTTCTCCTCCTGCCTTTAATCTTCCCCAGCATCAGGGTCTTTTCTAATGAGTCAGTTCTTTGCATCAGGTGGCCAAAGTATTGGAATTTCAGCTTCAGCATTAGTCCTTCCAGTGAGTATTCAGGATTGATTTCCTTTAGGATTGACTGGTTAGATCTCCTTTCAGTCTAAGGGACTCTCAAGAGTCTTCTCCAACACCATAGTTCAAAAGCATCAATTCTTTGGCATTCAGCCTTCTTTATGGTCCAACTCTCACATCCATATATAACTACTCCAAAACCATAGCTTTGACTATATGGACCTTTGTCAGCAAAGTAATGTCTCTGATTTTCAATACACTGTCTAGGTTAGTTATAGCTTTTTTTCCAAGGAGCAAGCATCTTTTAATTTCATGGCTGCAGTCATCATCTGTAGTGATTTTGAAGCCCAAGAAAATAAAGTCTGTCACTGTTTCCATTGTTTTCCTATCTACTTGCTATGAAGTGATGGGACTGGATGCCATGATCCTTATTTTTGAATGTGTAATATTAAGCCAGTTTTTTCACTCTCTTCTTTCACCTTCATCAGGAAGCTCTTTAGTTCCTCTTTGCTTTCTGCCATAAAGGTGGTGTCATCTGCGTATCTGAGGTTATTTATATTTCTTCCAGCAATCTTGATTCTAGCTTGTGCTTCATCCAGTCTGGCATTTCACATGATGTATTCTGCATTTAAGTTAAATAAGCAGGGTGACAATATATAGCCTTGACATATTGTATATATGTACCACATATTCTTTATCTATTCCTCTACTGATAGACATTTAGGTTGCTTCCATGTCCTAGCTATTGTAAATAGTGCTGCAGTTGAACATTAGGGTACATGTATCTTTTTGAATTATGGTTTTCTCTGAGTATATGCCCAGGAGTGGGATTGGTAGCCATAAGGTATCTCTATTTGTAGTGTTTTAAGGAACCTCCATACTGTTCTCCATAGTGACTGTACCTATTTACATTCCACCAACAGTGTAAGAGGGTTCCGTTTACTCCACACCCCCTCCAGCATTTATTGTTTGTAGATTTTTTTTGATGATGGCCATTCTGGTGTTGGACAGGGAGGCCTGGCGTGCTGCAATTTATGGGGTTGCAAAGAGTTGGACACGACTGAGCGACTGAACTGAACTGATTCTTATCAGTGTGACGTGATATCTCATTGTAGCTTTGATTTGCATTTCTCTAATAATTAGTAATATTGAGCATCTTTTCATGTGCTTTTTAGCCATCTGTATATCTTCTTCAGAGAAATGTCTGTTTAGATCGCCTACCTGTTACTTTTCCCACAGAATCTCAAGGTGATTTCTCTTCCACCATTTTTGACACAGTGCTTACATTAAGGCTGGAACATACTAAAGCTTCAATAAACACTTATTCAGTAAAAATTATGACTTGCATTGATATTAACACAACTGTGTTTAATGCAGTTTATATGATTGACAGTAATATAATTATAATAAAATTATTATTTTTATATGATCTGTTTTTACTCATGACACTTCTGACACCAAATATGTGGGATTCTTCCATGCCATCAGCCAATTCTCCAACACTCTAGTCAGCAAACTGGGTGTCCTATAGTTCCATTCAGTTCTGGCACCAACTATAAGGAATTATTGTCCAGACCCTACAACCTTAAGGACTCAGTCCCACAAGATTGTCCGAAGTATTGAGTCCCAGGGCATATTTTTTTTGTTCAACTTGGCTATAATTTCCTACCCATAATCCCTCATCCTTTCAGAAAATTGGGTAGAATGGCTCATAGAATTCAGGAAAACACTTTACTTAGTACAGTGGTTTATTATAAAGGGTACAAATGAAGAGGTGCATAGAATGAGGTCTGGAAGAGATTCAAACACAGGAGCTTCTATCCCCATGGAACTGGAGTGCACTATCCTTCTAGTGTGCTGGAAGTGTTCACTAACTGTGTGTTGCTCTGAACCCCTTAGATGAGGGGTTTTTATGGGGATTTCATTATGTAGGCATGATTGATTAAATCAGTGGACACTGGGGATTGACACAGTCTTTATAGCCTTTGTCCTCTCCCTGGTGGTTGGGGGATGAAACGGGACTTTCAAGCTTCTAGTCAGACTGGATCTTTCTGGTAACCAGGGTCCATCCTGAAATTTCCTAGGAGTTCTTCAGCCAAGAGCCATCTTATCTGCATACCAAAAGTACCATTGTCACCCAAGAGATTCGAGAGGTTTTGGGGCAGGGACAAAGACCAAACATTTATTTATTTTTTTAAGTTTCCCTCACACATAAATAAAAGGTGTGATTAGAATTGTTTATTGGGCTTTCTTGATGGTTCAGATGGTAAAAAATCTATTTGCAATGCAGGAGACCCAGGTTCCATCCATGGGTTGGGAAGATCCCCTGGTAAAGGGAATGGCTAACCACTCCAGTATTCTTGCATGGGTTATACACGACAATTACTAGGAAAGAAATATTTACACTGTCATTAATAAGAAAAAGTTTGAATAATGTGCTTGTCTACACAGACTGAAGTCTTTCGATATTTGGAGGCAACACAACAACAAAAATCCAGTGTTTCCTGAAACTGAACTGACTCAATTTCTCAGATATCTGTTAAATATTTTATTAACATATATATATATATATGGAACAAATAAACTTCCAAAATTATTTTTAGTGATATTTTTTTGCTTACTTCCCTGGTGGCTCAGATGGTAAAGAATCTGCCTGCCAGTGCAGTAGACTCGGGTTAGATCCCGGGGTTGGGAAAAGACCCTGGAGAAGGGAATGGCAACCCACTCCAGTATTCTTGCCTGGAGAATTCTATGAACAGAGGAGCCTGGAAGGCTACAGTCCATGAGGTTGCAAAGAATAGGGCACGACTTAGTGACTAGCACTTTCACTTTAGTTTGCTTAGCTTATTTTTGCTAGTTTTAGTCTTTTGGAAGAGATATTCTTATGTGTCTTGTTTTCTCATTGGAAATCTGAACTGTTAAAATGCATCCAATAATTTAAAATTAGATAGGCCTAGCTTGGAAGATGTTGAAGGAATGACATCAGTTTTCATGGAACTTGTCTCATTCTTCAGCCACTGGGGAAAAGAAAACAAAAACCAAAACAAAAGAAAACTTAGCTTTTAATGAGGCTTCTGAGAAATTCCACTGTTCTTGTCTGTTATATCAGGAGATTGGGAAGAAAACAGACAAAAGAAAATGACTTTACCAATGCCAGTGGTGATGCTATTTCTTTCCCAGCAAGGTGTTGAAATGTTAATAGCTGTTAAAAGAAAGGCATATGCAATTGACCCTTGAACATGTGTTTTAACTGTGTGAGTTCACTTATAAGCAGATTATTTTTGATAAATATACTGAAAACTTTTTGAAGATTTGCAACAATTTGAAAAAACAAACAATATAGCTTAGAAACATCAAAAACATTAAGAAAAGTGCATGTAGATCCTTGTCTATTTCATAATTTTCTACCATATACATAAATATACATAAATCTACTATAAAAAGTTAAAATGTATCCAAACTTGTGCACACGCTTATAGACTATACATGGCACCATTCACAGTTGTGAAAAATGAAGCAAATGCAAAGATGCCGTGTTAGATCATAACTGCATAAAATCAGCTGTGATACATATTATACTACTGTACTAATTCTTTAGACACCTCCTGTTGCTGTTCAGGTGAGCTCGAGTGATGCATGTATCTGCTTAAACTATCATGTGAAGGTAATCTTCTCTCTCTGAGCAGTTGGTCTCTCCAGTATAGTGCATACTGCAGTAGAAAGTGGTCTCTTGCAGTTCTTTTGTATTTTTTCATTGTGTTTAGTGCACACAAACTCATGTGAATAACACCATGGGTAAAGTGCCAGTAGTGATGCCAGAAGTGCTCCCAAGAAGCAGAGAAAAGTCACGACATTACTAGAAGTTGAATTGTTTGACACCATGGATTGAGGTCTTGGAGAAGGAAATGGCAACCCACTCCAGTATTCTTGCCTGGAGAATCCCATGGACGAAGGAGCCTGGTGGGCTACAGTCCGTGGGGTCACAAAGAGTCAGCCACGACTGAGCGACTTCACTCATTGAAGTCTGCATAACATGATTTGAGAAAAAGCAAAGTCATTATATGACAACTTAAAGTAAATAGAAAGTAAAGGACCTAAAACTTGAGAATTTAATGCCAGCAAAGGATGGTTTGATAATTTTAGAAAGAGGTTTGGCTTCAAAAGTGTCAAGATAACAGGAGAAGCAGCTTCTGCTGACTAAGAGGCAGCAGGTGAGTTCCCAGACGCCATAAAATCATTGAGGAGAAAGGATATCTGCATGAACAGGTTTTTAAAGTAAACGAAAGTGCCCTATTCTGGAAGAAAATGCCACAAAGGAAGAGAAGCAAGCACTAGGATTTAAAGTAGGATGGAATAGCTAACTGTTCTTTTGTGCAAATGCAGTTGGGTTTGTGATCAGGACTGCCCTTGTCTGTAGTTATTAACCTCTGAGACTTGAAAGGAAAAGATTAACACCAGCTGCCAGTCTTTTTTAGATAACAAAAATGCTTTATCTGCGTCAGTTCCATCGATGCTTTGTCTCTGAAGTCTCGTAGTACCTGGCCTGTAAGAGACTACCTTTTAAAGTTCTTTTGATATTGACGATGCACCTGGACACCCAGAACCCCATAAGTTCAATGCCAAAATTGATGAAGTGGTGTACTTGTACCAAAACACAATGTTTCTAATTCAACCTCTAGATCAGGGGTCATAAAGTGCCTTTAAGACTTATTACATCAGTACTTTATTGAAAGGATTGTCAATGCTGTGGAAGAGAACCCCATTAGAAAGAATATGATGAGAGTCTGGCACCATTGAAGATAGCACACTGACATTTGACAGAGATCCCATTATATCAATATAAGATTGCTTTTGACTTCTTTTGCACCAGGGACCCTTCTATGATACAGGTACTGAAACTGAATCAAAAAGGGGAAGGGTTTATACTGTATAGAAACAATTTTATCAAAAATGAAAAAGTAAAACAGTGCTTTTATATTGTATTTCTGTAAAGTTACACCAAGCATGCCTGTCTTCTTGCTTCCCTTTCCACCTGTTCCACCTCCTCTGCCTCTGCTACCATTAAAACAGCATGACCATCCCCTCCTCCTCCTCCTCCTTCTTCCTCTCCTCTCCAGCCTACTCATCATGAAGATGACAAAGTTGAAGACTTTTATGATGATCCACTTCTACTTTATGAATAGTAAATAATCATCATCATGTGCATATAGTAAAGTTATCTGTTGTATATGTCTTCATATGAAAATCTAATAACTGTGTGGTAAGAATTGGATGAAACATTTTTGTGTCATCATCATTGCCTAAGTGTTCATTGGGTGGATTATTGTATGCAAGACTTGTATTGAAGTGGATAGTCTATCCTTACACAGGCATAATATGAGTGATATTTAATATAAAATTGACATATTGGTTTTCTTATTGTTTATAAAACTCTGTTCAAAGAATTAGGGCTTCTCCAGTGGTTCAGTGGTGAAGAATCTGCCTGCCAATGCAGGAGATGCAGGAGTCATGGGTTCAATCCCTGGGTCAGGAAGATCTCCTGGAGGAGGAAATGACAAACCCTTCCAGTATTCTTGCCTGAAATATCCCATGGACAGATGAACCTGGCAGGCTATAGTCCAGAGGGTCACAAAGAGTTGGGTACAACTGATTGAGCACTTCAAAAATTACAGTACCCTACAGTAAGCCTCTCTCATAATTGGGGAGCAGTAAATCAGCCTATTCACAGGTAAATGATTTTTTACTAAAGAGCCTCTTGATGAAAATGAAAAAGAGGAGAGTGAAAAAGCTGGCTTAAAACTCAACATTCAGAAAACAAAGATCATGGCATCTGGTCCCATCACTTCATGGAAAATAGATGGTGAAACAAAAGAAACAGTGAGAGACTTTATTTTGGGGGGCTCCAAAATCACTGCAGATGGTGACTGCAGCCATGAAATTCAAAGACACTTGCTCCTTGGAAGAAAAGCTATGACTAACCTAGACAGCATATTAAAAAGCAGAGACATTACTTTGCCAACAAAGGTCCATATAGTCAAAGTTATGGTTTTTCCAGTAGTCATGTATGGATGTGAGAGTTGGACTATAAAGAAAGCTGAGCACAGAAGAATTGATGCTTTTGAACTATGGTGCTGAAGACTCTTGAGAGTCCCTTGGACTGCAAGAAAATCAAACCAGTCAATCCTAAAAGAAATCAGCCCTAAATATTCATTGGAAAGACTGATGCTAAAGGTGAAGCTCTAATATTTTGGCTACCTGATGCGAATAACTGACTCCTTGGAAAAACCCCTATTGTTGCAAAAGATTGAAGCCAGGAGAAGGGGATGACAGAGGATGAGATGGTTGGATGGCATCACCGACGTAATGGACATTAGTTTGAGCAAGCTCCGGGAGTTGGTGATGGACAGGGAAGCCTGGCATGCTGCGGTCCGTAGAGTAGCAAAGGCTTGGACAGAACTGAGCAACTGAAGTAAACTGAACTGATAGCAATGTTTCCAGTACTCTCTCATGAATATGATTGTGACACTGTATACTATAAAAATTTTATAACAGTTCTTTAATTAGCATACAGTTTGCTGCTGCTGCTGCTCCTGCTGCTAAGTCGCTTCAGTCGTGTCCGACTCTGTGGAACCCCATAGACGGCAGCCCACCAGGCTCCCTGTTCCCTGGGATTCTCCAGGCAAGAACACTGGAGTGGGTGCCATTTCCTTCTCCAGTGCATGCAAGTGAAAAGTGAAGGTGAAGTCGCTCAGTTGTGCCCGACTCTTAGTGACCCCATGGACTGCAGCCTACCAGGCTCCTCCATCCATGGGATTTTCCAAGCAAGAGTACTGGAGTGGGTTGCCATTGCCTTCTCTGAGTGTACAATCTAGGCTACCATAAACCAATATTATTGCTACTTCTTTGTTATTGATGCATGAGTCATTATATTGTAAAGAAATATGAATTTCTTTTTTGTACTACTTTTATTTTGATGTCATGTCAGTAATATGCATAAATCTGTAATGTTTTGTATCATATAGGACAATATTAATGTAAGTACTGACAGACAATTCATCTTATAAACAGACAATGTAAGCTTATGGTATTGATACACTGCTGTACTGTAAATGCATTTTCTCTTATAACTTTCTTAATAACATTTTATTTTCTTTGGCTTACTTTAGTGTAAGAATACAGCAAAAGTGTTAGTTGCTCAGTCATGTCTGACTCTTTGTGACCCCATGGACTATAGCCTGCCAGCATCCTCTGTCCATGGAATTCTTCACACAAGAATACTCTAGTGGGTTGACATTTCTCCAAGAGATCTTCTCGACCCAGGAATAGAATCTGGATTGCCTGCATTTCAGGCACATTCCTTACCATCTGAGCCACCAGGGAAGCCCAAGAAAACAGTACATATATATAGAAAATACATGTTGTTTATATTATTGGTATGGTAGCTAACAGTAGCTACATTTATTACAGTTAGTTACATCTCGGGGGAGTCAAAAGTTCTATGTGAATTTTTGACTGCACAGGGAGTTAGCACCGGTAACCCCTATGTTGTTCAAGGGTTAATTGAGGAGTTTACATTGCTAGGATTCCATTGTTTACCACATTCTGTAGTCCTAGCTGAAGAACTTGGTTTTAGACAGATTCTATCAGGATACAGTACAGTTGTTAAACATAATCAAGGAATGTCTTGATCATGTTCATTGGTCCTAAGGAAACCAGGTGTGCAGAAGAACGCAGACACACAGAGAACAGTTGAGTCACAGTCATGCCCATCCTTGAAGACCTGCTGCCCAGGTGCTTACCAAAGCCTTGGATTCAGAGGGTATTCTAGTCCCAACCACATAAAATTCCTCTGACATGGATGTGGCATTCCAGGTCTCTTACACCAATGTATGTCCTTAATCTTACTCTTCACTGCCAGAAATATCCTGTGTGTCTTTATTCCCTATGATTTACATTATTTAGCAAAAACATAAGGAAATGGACTAGATTATGGACTGAAGTATTCATAAAATCTACTTCAAAAGAATTTCAGATCTCACTTAATATGTGATGGACTTATAAAATTATAACAGGAATATTCATGCAAGAGACTTCATTATTAAATATATTCATTGATATCCATCAATTATAACCACTTTTCAAAATATATTTACATAAAAATAACTAGTTGCAAGACTGTATATCAATAATTCTTAGGATATACTTATTTTCACTTAGAAAGGCAAACCCAAGGGAATCATATGCAGTGATCCTATTGGAAGCCTGAATTGAAATATGAAATTAAAACAAGCCAAGTTAATTCAAACGTCTGTAAATATTCAACATATATATATATATACTGTATTTATTCTTTTGCATTGTAGGTAGCCTTACATAAAGTCAAATGTATTTTTTCTTATTAAATGAATGACCTTTAATGTTTAGTTTTCTACTCATTAGTGGTTTCTTTTTCTTTTTTCTTTACTTCTGAGGACCTTCAGATTCTGTTTAACAAGATAGTTCTTCCTTGGAATCTTTATTATTCTAAAAATCTTCACTTCATTGACTATAATTTGTCACATGAAACTTAATGAATTTAATTTTCTAGAGATAAGGCTTATAAAATCTCTTCTCAAAAATCTGCAATTCCCAAACTGTTTATATTGTGTATTTTTGTCTATTTGGTTTCTCAGCACTCATTATTAACTCCCCTTATTCTGCTCTTCTTGAATATACAGATGATCCAAGTGGAAATAAAGTGACTGAGTGCTTATCTTTGTGGGTTGCATTAGATTTTTCTGGCCACTTGAGTACATTTAGTAAATTGCTACTCTGGTGCATTAAGTGGAACTCAAATAGCCTAAAATCATTAATGCACTTAATAATTTGGCATTTGTAACTGCCAGTGATGGCCGTACATTTGCTTTCAGATTCTCATAGCAATAATTATGAAGAAAGAATTTGTGCCCCCCCAAAATCCATGATTAGCTATTAGAATTATGTAGGCCTTGTTAAATTTATAATAAACCCCTTTACCATCCAATACTAAATAAAAGATACTTCACCAGATGTGGCCAAAGATTTTGTTTCTTCTCAAAATACAAAGTTTATTCCTGTTTCTCCCTGCAGTGAGAGAAACCACATACATATACTCTAGTATTTCAGTGCTTTACTTTCATCCTCTTTTTCATAATTAACCAAATTACCACTTGAAAAAATGATGTAGTCTCTTCGAGCATTGGCACAGTAAGGAGTATAATGGTTTTGGTTGACAAGGGGCTCAATCCACAAAGTAGGAAACAAAATTTTAATAGAAAAGTAAGTTTTGTTTTTTTTTTTTTTACCATACATTGAAGGCTAATCACATAATTCTAATTTTATATGTTTAATTTTAAATGAGTACTGTGTTATCACAGGCAGCCACCGGTGCCAAGTAATTAGTTTTAGTCAATAGACTGGCTTTATGGCTCATTTAAGGCCACTCATTATCTCTCACTACAGTGTGACGCACCTTTGTCAATGTAACAATCAGGGAAAAAGCATCTTTAGGATATGCATTTCCCTAAGGAGAGGCAAATGTTACAGGAAATCTAAATCACCCTCCAAGTTCTAATTCTAAAAGCTCAGCAAAATTCAGTATGTGTTTTTATGTATCTTCATTTCCTGGTATTCACTTCTTAATTAGTGAGAGGTAATCCGGGCTATGTAATCCCAAGGGAAATTGATGTGAGGGCTGAGTTTATTGGTGGTTTAGAATCCTTGGGAATTGCTGCTATCCTTAGAGTTAAGGTGTCTATCTATCATACTGGTGTCAGTAAGAGTAGCTTTTATGGATCATGACTCAGTTTTTAAGCCTGATCGTGAAACTGCTTCATATGCTATGCTTTTGTAAATATTTTTGTTGTGCTCTGTAAAGTGTTTCATCTCAGGTATAGACATAAAATTATTTTATTTACCTTCCTCTGCAATTTTCTGGAAGAGTTTGAGTAGGATAGGTGTTAGCTCTTCTCTGTTACTCACTTTGTTCTATAATCACCATTTTTGCTGGAAATCAAAATTACTTTTGGACTTCTCATCTGCTTCTACATGTTGTTATTCACCTTAGGTTATTAAAACAGCTCTGTTCAGTTATTGAAATCCTGTTCTCCATGTTTTAAAACAGAGGTTCATGGTTGACTTAGTGTTCTTCCCATCCCCCTCTGCAGGCTCAGTGAGGCCCCAGTAGCTTGTCTTATAGGGGTTGGTGAACTTGGTCTGCTTCTTTCAATATTGTCTTTCCTCTGTCTTTACTCCCGGAAGATAGGATAAGGAAAAGAAAGAGATTTTGATTTTGAGTGTGTATGAGTTTAGTTAATTCCTTGAGTCTAATGTGAGCAGGAACACACTGAAGGTAGTTAAGCTACAGTCCTTCTCATGGTGGTCATCGTGTCTCATCTATTTTGTGGTTTAGAGGGTCAGTGAAAAGACAGGCAAAAACCTTACTGAGAAGATCCTGACTCCGGATTTTGTGGCTTGTCATCAAGTTAACATTATTGCCAATGGAGTTGATTTGTGCTTTACTTCAATGGAAATTAATTCAACAACCAATCAATCATTAAACATTATGTGCTGACTTATAGAGGCAGACTTGAAAAAAGAGTCCACAATCATGAGAGAGAAAGATGTCTAAAGAGATACTTAAAAATAATTTAGGTGGATATACATTATATTTGGGAATCATTAAGGAAGTTGAAACTCATCAACTGAAGAGATGTATCATGGAAAGTGGGAATATAAATCGAGTCTTATGGAGTGATTAAATTTTGAGTTGCAAGATTAGGTTTTGTCCCCTGCAAGAGTATCAGCCTCCCCCAGTATCTACTCAGAGAATGTGTAGAAATTCTAGGGCTTTGTTTTTCCACCATAGTAAGCTAAGCCACAGCATATCTAGCATTTGCCAAGAATCAAATCAATAAAAAGCAGTATTGAACTAGAACATGATGAAACAATATTAACTACCCTAGTGAATGATGAGAGAACATGCTCAAGTGAACATGACATAAAAATGAGATTTTAGTGGGCAATAGCTAATGAAGGACAGATCCTTGAAAAAACTAGTATTTGAGACAAACACTGAAGTAAAAGTATGCATGGGACCATTTTGTGAGCAAAGAAAAGATATCTTGGAAAGGAAAATTATATGAGTAAAATCACATTGTCAGGAGGGCAACGGCTATAAATATCAGTAATGCAAAACAGGTGAGAAGAGGAATGAATTGGTAGAATCTGTGACTAATTAGATAATAGAAAATTAGGTGTTTCAGATGGTAAATAATCTATCTGCCTGCAATGCAGGAGACTCAAGTTTGATCTCTGGGTTGGGAAGATCCCCTGGAGAAGGAAACAGCAATCCACTCCAGTATTCGTGCCTGGAGAATTCCACAGACAGAGGAGCCAGGTGGACCACATGGGGCTGCAAAGAGTTGGAAATGACTGAGCTACTAATACACACAATGACACAAAGAAAGGAAACGAAATTTGTCCAAAATTTTGAATATTTTATTTGGAAACATAGATTGGAGAAAAGTTTAAATATAAAAAACTGAAAGTATTAGTTGCTCGGTCATGTCCAACTCTTTGTGATCCCATGGACTGTAACCTGCCAGGGTCCTCTATTCATGGGATTTTCCAGACAAGAATACTGGAGTGGGTAGCCATTCCCTTCTCCTGGGGATCTTCCTGACTCAGGGATCAAACCCAGTCTCCTGCATTGCCAGCAGATTCTTTACCATCTGAACCACCAGAGAAGCCCCATTGATATAAAGGCAAGTGATAAAAATTTAGAAGTCGAATGGGGTCAGAGTAATTGAAACAGAGCAGGTCCTTGCCACTTCTATGAACTTGCCGGCCGTTTGTCTGTGGAAAAATTTTAGCCAAAGAATAAATTTAATCAGAGAAGTGAGAAAATGCATAAACAAAGGAAAACAGTCAAAGGAGACCAATAATGTAGTCACTAAGCATAGTTAAGAAACTTTAGTTCCTTCTCAAGGGTTATAGATATTATTGTAAGCCATGTCCTCTGAGCTGTCTTGTAGATACTGAAACTCCCACCAAGTGGAAGAAGTTAACAACATGATGACCAGACTGTAGCCATGACAAAAGCTGCCACAATGTCAAGAACTGGCCTCAAGAAATGGAAACAAACCAACCCTGGAACTGAAGATTAACTGTACCTAAAACAATTAAGATGTCACTGGTCAGACCACCAACAACCAATCTGAAGATGACTGTCAGAGCTGACTGTGCTGTTTCTGCATGTAGCCCCTTCCCTCTCTATATAAAATTTCTTGCTCCTGATTGTTGGGGTGGAAGTGGGGGTGGAAGTCAGCTTTTGATGAGACATCCAGTTCTCCCCACCCCACCCAACTCCCTACTTGCCAGCATCCAAAATAAAAGCAAACTTTCCTTTCCAGCTTTTGAGCACGAGCAGCTGGACCTGTGTTCAACAACATTACAACCCCTCTTTCTCACATCCTTGTTTGTAACTTTGAGAAAGGCAAGATTAAAAAAACAAAAACAAAAAACTGATCAAACTAAACAAATAATAAGATTTACTTTATATTTGATGATTTTAATATAATCTCTCTATCTCTTCTATACAATAAAAATCAGCCTCATGAGATGAGCTGAAACTTTATACATTTAAGAGGGCACAGGTAGAAGCCTTTGCTACCTATCAAATAAATTTGTAAGAATCTAGAGTAGCCGTTTTTTTTTTGTTTTATTTTATTTTTTTTTTTTTGCATTTCTTTTCCTTGGGGATGGTCATGATCCCTGCCTCCTGTACAACATCACAAACCTCTGTCCATAGTTCTTTAGGCACTCTGTCAATCAGATCTAATCCCTTGAATCTATTTGTCACTTCCAATGTATAAGAGATTTGATTCAGGTAATACCTGAATGGTCTAGTGGTTTTCCCTACTTTCTTCAATTTAAGTCTGAATTTGGCAATAAGGAGTTCATGATCTGAGCCACAGTCAGGTCCTGGTGTAGTTTTTGCTGACTGTATAGGGTTTCTCCCTCTTTGGCTGCAAAGGATATAATCAATCTGATTTTGGTATTGACCATCTGGTGATATCCATGTGTAGAGTCTTTTGTGTTGTTGGAAGAAGATGTTTGCTATGAGCAGTGTGTTCTGTTGGCAAAACTCTATTAGCCTTTGCCCTGCTTCATTCTGTACTCCAAGGCCAAATTTGCCTGTTACTCCAGGTTTTCTTGACTTCCTACTTTTGCATTCTCGTCTTCTATAATGAAAAGGACACTTTTTTGGGGTGTTAGTTCCAGAAGATCTTATCAGTTCAGTTCAGTCATGTCCGACTCTTTGCCATCCCATGAATTGCAGCATGCCAGGCCTCCCTGTCCATCACCAACTCCCGGAGTTCACTCAGACTCACGTCCATCAAGTCAGTGATGCCATCCAGCCATCTCATCCTCTGTCATCCTCTTCTCCTCCTGCCCCCGATCCCTCCCAGCATCACAGTCTTTTCCAATGAGTCAACTCTTCGCATGAGGTGGCCAAAGTACTAGAGTTTCAGCTTCAGCGTCATTCCCTCCAAAGAAATCCCAGGGCTGATCTCCTTCAGAATGGACTGGNTGGCAGAAAGTGAAAAACTAAAGAGCCTCTTGATGAAAGTCAAAGAGGAGAGTGAAAAATTGGCTTAAAACTCAACATTCAGAAAACTAAGGTCATGGCATCTGGTCCCATCACTTCATGGCAAATAGATGGGGAAACAATGGAAACAATGGCAGACTTTGTTTTCTTGGGCTCTAAAATCACTGCAGATGGTGACACAGCCATGAAATTAAAAGACCTGGAATTAGGAAGACTTTCAAGCTTGCTCCTTGGAAGGAAAGTTAGGACCAACCTAGACAGCATATTAAAAAGCAGAGACATTACTTTTCCAACAAAGGTCCATCTAGTCAAGGCTATGGTTTTTCCAGTAGTCATGCATGGATGTGAGAGTTGGATGATAAAGAAAGCTGAGCGTGGAAGAACTGATGCTTTTGGACTCTGGTGCTGGAGAAGACTCTTGAGAGTTCCCTGGACTGCAAGGAGATCCAACCAATCTATCCTTAATGAAATCAGTCCTGAATATTCATTGGAAGGACTGATGTTGAAGCTGAAACTCCAATCTTTTGGCCACCTGATGTGAAGAACTGACTCACTGGAAAAGACCCTGATACTGAGAAAGAT
Source organism: Redunca redunca (assembly GCA_006410935.1). Lineage (NCBI taxonomy): Eukaryota > Metazoa > Chordata > Mammalia > Artiodactyla > Bovidae > Redunca > Redunca redunca. The sequence continues at coordinate 1,560,472 of SJYQ01000672.1, forward strand.
TGAAGGCAGGAGGAGAAGGGGACAACAGAGGATCAGATGGTTGGATGGCAACACCAGCATGATGGACATGAATTTGAGTAAACTCCGGGAGTTGGTGATGGACAGGTAGGCCTGACCTGCTGCATTCCATGGGGTTACAGAGCCAGACACGACTGAGCGACTGAACTGAACTCAACTGAGAGTTGCCTTACCTTACTGCTATAGTTAGAAAGTGAAAGTCGTTCAGTTGTGTCCGACTCTTTGCGGCCCCATGGACTGTAGCCCACAAGGCTCCTCTCTCCATGGGATTCTCCAGGGATTCTCCAGGCAAAAATACTGGATTAGGTTGCCATTCCTTCTCCAGAGGATCTTCCTGACCCAGGGATTGAACATTGTTCTCCTGCATTGCAGGCAGATTCTTTACTTGCTAGGCATTTTTCAAATATCTACAGAGAAAAGTGATGCACTAAGAAACACCAAGGGTTTCAGAAGTTCGCTTATGTTCTTGGATGGACCCTATATGTTTAGACCACTGTTACTCCAGAATTATTACTTTATTTGCTTTTATGAACCAGAACTCAGTAAAGTCAAAATCAAGAAAAACGATGAACTAAGAAGGAATCCGAGCTGATTTTCAAGTCATAAGCCTGTGGAAGAGAATGACGGAAAAGTAGAAATACAGTTATGTGTTGTTCTTGTGTTCCTTTGTCTAGTCTCACCCTATGAAGGTGGGAAAGCCTGTCAGTAATGATGAGTCCTTGTTAATGTCTTTTGTTTTTTTGTATATGCTACTACAAACTAGCACCAAAAATGATATCATGAGAAGTAGCAAAGGAAAGTATATGTGTGCTTAGTTGTGTCCAGCCCTTTAGGCTGTAATCCTCAGGCTTCTCTATCTATGGTAATTTTCAGGCAAGAAAACTGGAGTGGGTTGCCATTTTCTCCTCCAGGAGATCTTTCTGATCTGGGCATCGAACATTGACTCCTGCATTTCCTGCACCGCAGATGAATTCCTTACCTGCTGAGCCACTGGGGAAGCTCAAAAGAAAGTATATATTATACTGATATCTAGTAAGTTCTAGGGCTCAGGGTTCGTTTATAATTTATGCAAATGAAGAAAAAATATAAGATTAATTCAATAAGCTTTGTGGTCTTTTAATTTGTTATTTTTTCTGTCAAAATATTACATCTTTGAAATCTGCTATCTTAAAGGTAGTTGCACAACAATATAATAAAGGCACAAATATCTAAAACTTATGAAGTCTCAAATAATCATTCCAAAATTTAAAAATCAAAAGTGAGAAAAATTTCAAGTAATTCCAAGTGAAATTGCATTTTGAAATAGAATTTTAACTTCGGAGATTCCCGATGATATGTATGCCTATGTCTGTGATTTTGTTTTGTACATCTGAAGGAACTCAACTTTTCAGTCATCCAAATTGTAATAGGTCACATAGAATTTTGGAAAGATAGAAGATTTGAAGGTTAGAGTCTTGATTTTGTGCTTTTGCTCAACTCATTTCTAATTACGAATACATTATCTTAGGTTCTTTGGGCATTAGATCTTAATCTATGATACTGCTACCATCATGTATGTGTATGTTTTAGTCACTTAGTCATGTCCAATTCTGTGACCCCATGGACTATACCCACCAGGCTCTGTCCATGCAATTCTCCATGCAAGAATACTGGAGTGGGTTGCCATTTCCTTCTCCAACTAACATCATAGTAGTTAATGAACGCTACAGGATAAGTGGGGCTTCCCTGGTAGCTCAGACAGTAAAGCGTCTGCCTGCAATATGGGAGAACCGGGTTCCATCCCTGAGTCAGGAAGGTCCCCTGAAGAAGGAAATGGCAACCCACTCCAGTACCCTTGCCTGGAAAATCTCATGGACCGAGGAGCCTGGTAGGCTACAGTCCATGGGGTCGCAAAGAATTGGACAGGACTGAGTGACTTCACTTCAAGGGATAAATATGTGAATGCATTGTTCTGAGAAATATACATGTTTTAATCCATTTAATTCTCATATTAATTAGTCTGTGAGATACATACTGTTATTATCCTATTTTACAGATGGGGAAATTGAAACATATAAAGAGTAAATAAATAGGATCAAAAAGCTAGTAAACAGTGGAGCTAAGACATACCCAGGCTGGTTGACCTTAACCTAACAAATTTAATTTAAATAGTGTATAGTAATAATACTTAATTCATAGTAGTAGCCTACATATCAAATCAGGTAAAGTAGGCAAATGTTCATTGCCTGTGCGATGTGATCATTGATTTGAAATGTTGGTTAAATTACACTTTGCACAAAAGATTGTACTGAATGAAGTCTAATTTTAAACATGATGACTATATTTAAAGGTTTACACATAATTGCATAAAGATTGTAAAAACCATCACATACTTCTACTTAATTTCTCCCCATATGCAGACCTGTGATATATGTCCTGCTGATTTATGGGACAGTCTAAAGTCATTAGACACCCAGCTGTGACTTGGTATGCAATATGTAGTTAAGACAAATCATTGAGATACATTTGCAAGTAACCAACACAGATTTGTCACAGTGCAAAACATTCTTATGTAAGCTAACAATAAATATGAAATTCAATGTTTAAACTACTTTTTTATAAGTAGGCAGTAATTTGACTTTTATTTCTGATTTTCTTCTTTCTAAATTGACACATTGGAAGTTTGAGATGACTTACATGTATCTGAATATTCTGTGGCCAAAAAGTGAGAACTTATTTAAAACTGCTATTTTCACCTCTCCTCTTAAATTAAAAAAAAAAGTGACACAGCAGAAGGAATTCATAGTTGCACATATGATTTTCATATCAATATTTCATATTTGAAATATGAAATATTTTATATCGTTTGTATTTTCTATTTAATAAAAATAAATTCAACTTTATTTCATCATTTGAGAACTTTTTAGTTTCTAATCATTTCTAGATAATGTGCAATTCTTGATTTTCATTTTTTCTGCCTCATTCCCCCGCTATGGGAAAAAAACAAAAGGTTAATTTTCAGATAGTATTTTTTGTTTGGTAATTTGATAGAGAATGAATGTGGGTTTTTTTTATCTTTATTGCTGTATCATTAATTGTTATCAATTTATTTCCTAAATTAGTTTCCAACTTATTAAGGGCAATTGATGGCATCAGTTCAGTTCAGTTCAGTCTCTCAGTCCTGTCCAACTCTTTGCAACCCCATGAATCGCAGCACGCCAGGCCTCCCTGTCCATCACCAACTCCCAGAGTTCACACAAACTCATGTCCATCGAGTCGGTGATGCAATCCAGCCATCTCATCCTCTGTCGTCCTCTTCTCCTCCTGCCCCCAATCCCTCCCAGCATCAGGGTCTTTTCCAATGAGTCAACTCTTCACATGAGGTGGCCAAAGTATTGGAGTTTCAGCTTCAGCATCAGTCCTTTCAATGAACACCCAGGACTGATCTCCTTTCATACAATTCCAATACTTTCTTCTCCCCTGTTGTTTTTTTCTTTTTTTTTTTTAAGTAGCACTGTTACTCTAACACATAATGTAATTTAGTTACTTTGTTGATGTTATGTTTCTTGTTGTTTGTTGTGGCAGTGGTGATGCTTATATTTCTACTTCCACTAGAATATAAGCTCCATAATAGTAGATTTTTGTTTATTTATATGGTTATGTTATTAGCACATGGTCTAATGCCAAGCTCATAGAAGTCACTTATTTATGTTGTTAAGTGAATGGATGGTTGGTGGGTAGATGGACAGATGCATGTATATATCCATCAATTTAAACATGTCCCTCACATTAGTTGTAAATAGACACTTTTATTACAGTTTAGTAATCAATCAAGTAAAAGTTACATAGCTTTAACTATAATGTCACTATGAAACGTCACTTCACAAAGTCATTGAATCTGATAGCAATTTTTACAGTTTGGGGACAAAATAGAGTTGAATAAAATATAGCCACGTGCTTAGTTGCTCAGTCATGTCCAATTCTCTGTGACCCCACGGACTGTAGCCCTCCAGGCTCTTCTGTTCATGGGATTCTCCAGGCAAGATTACTGGAGTGGATTGCCATTTCCTTCTCCAAGGGATCTTCCCAACCCAAGGATCGAACCCACATCTTATCTCTTGTGGCAGATTCTTTATCTGCTGAGACATCAGGGAAGCCCAATAAAATATAGATTGTCCTCTAAATCCCCTGATATTATTTCTAGATTATCCTTCCTTTATTGTTGCAATTCAGTTCTGGAAGGTTTGATTGCAATAGCTAATCAGACAAGTATTACTTTACTTAAGGATAAGGAAAGTCAGTCTTGTAATAGCTTCTTCAGAAACAGGCATATTTAACCAAAGACTCAATATAGCTTCTTTCTTAGTTGACTGCACAGCATCATAGATTTCATTAAGCTCCTGGTAAGTATATTTCTTTTTTTTTTAAGTTGCAGTTCAGAGCTAACCTCACAAAAAGATAGTTATGGTACATCTTAAGAATTTTTAATATAATATTTGTTTCATATGTTTTATAATAAGTTTCCAAAGTATCAGGACTAAGAAATGAGAGAACTACCAGCAAGTACCTTCACAGATCTTGTCAGCATCCTTTCCTCACATGTGATCTGAAGAGTCTTTCCTTCCACTTGTGATCACCCCACTTTGGCCACTGTAACTGGTTCATAAACTGATAAAAGACATGCTGGATTAACGAGCTGAGTCCTTTGAGACTTTTTAAGAATGGTCTAAGGGAAGAGAGTGTTACCCTATTTTCAATATGATCCCTGTAAGTTTTGTCATGAAAAACAAGAGTGGAATCAACATACAGAAATACTAGGATGGAGTATACTAAAATATATATTTACAGAAAATTGAATAGTTATTGTAAGGCATGCATGTAAATCTGTTACTCAAAGTTTATTACTGTCTGCTTTCCACCCAGAAATTTGAAATTAGATTACCTTAACAAAGCAAAAGCCCAATTAATTGATAATATTAACTTGAGAATGTGCAGTGTCTTCCATCTTATTCACAATGCATTCCTGGTTCTTAGCATCATTCCTGGCTCATAGTAGCATATTAACACAAATCTGTTCAAATAATGCATACTTAAAGGATGAATCCAGAAGTGAAAAGGAAGCAGAAAGAATAGTTATAAATTCAACATCATAGCTGTAAAGCCTATAATCTAGTTAATATAGGTAATCTACCTGCCTTCCCCATAACACTAAAGACTCAACCAAATCACAAATGGGCTTTCCAAGTGGTGTTATTGTAAAGAATCTGCCCACCAATGCAGAAGATGCAAGAGGCACAAGTTTGACCCCTGAGTCAGGAAGATCCCCTGTGGAAGGAAATGGCAACTCACTCCAGTATTCTTGCCTGGAATATTCCATGAACAGAGGAGCCTGGTGGGCTACAGTCCATGGGGTCACAGAGAATCAGACATGACTGAGCAACCAAGCACAAATCACAAACATAAAGAAAAGGAATCTAAATGTAAAAAAATTACAAATTTGTTGAAACATTTGACAAACCAAATTGTATTATTAAAACTATTTTAAAAGTTTGTCAGCAATTTTTAGAATAGAACTTTCCTTTCTAACCAAAGAGATTATATTTCATATGGGGCACTGGTCTTATCCTATCAAGTTGCAAAATCAGTATGTTTCTAATCTAAAGGATAGTAAATTAATTAATTTAAAGAAATAGTTGTAGAATATTAGATCTTTTACAAAGAAAAATAACATTCTTCTTAGTTTTTATAAATGTAAACAATCTCCACTACCTCGTGAAATTCATCTCTATCAATTTCAACACATAATTAACATTTTAGAAATACTGTTTGATACTTATAGCCAGATAGAAGTATAGAAATAGTCATAGTACTTCTCAACAAACTCTTTTTGGGAAGAAAAATTGATTTTCTTTCCAACTAAGTTACACCATTGCTTTGGCAACATCAGTGCACTTGCATGCACTTAAATCTCTTATTCCCACTAGGGTCTCAGTGTGAGTGTGTCAGACAAAAAAATCTTTTATATATTTTTTAGTATCAAAACACTTCGTGTTACCACTGTGGCATTTCCAATTCTTCTTTTGAGCTTGTATTCAGTGCTGAGGATGGATGAAGATGACTATTGAAGTTTAAACACCGTATCTTCCTTGTATAATTTCCAGTGTGACTCTAGGTCCAAATTGCAAAGTGTCACAAAGAATCTGAATCCAGTTTATTCATGTTCAGGCAACTGTGTGCAAATAATGCTAGAAAATTGAACTGGTTACAACTATATGAGCCCTATTTTATGATGATATGTTACAGATAACTTCAAACTAAAATGAACATGATTATATTTTGATGAGAATAAATCTTTCTCAATCTGTCTCCTTTGAGTTACTATATGATATAGCAATTGATGATTTATTGTCAAGAGATGAATATGGCCCTTGAGAGAGTCACTAAAACTGTTCTTCTAAAATCACAGAAAAGTTGGGAAAGATTATTGTGTCCTAGAATTTATAGATGTTGCATAATGCACACATGCTGATATACATGTATATACACAACCAATTGTGTGTGTATACATAAGTGCAACAACTGATCCATTATTGGCAGTCTCTGTTAAAGAGTTTTTCTAATGTTCTTATCATCTTTCAGAATATCCTGCAGAATATATTCTACATATAACTCTAGATAAAACAGAATTTAAAGCATTACATTCCATTTGCATATTAAATCACTTTACATTTGTAAACAAATAATACTGGGATTAGGAGACACTATATTATGGAGACAAACTGTCAAAAGACCCTGTTTTTAGTTTTCCAGAGGATCTTCCTGACCCAGGGATCAAACTCAAGTCTCCTGCATTGCAGGCAGAGTCTTTACCATCTGAGCCACCCTTAGGCTCATGTTATGGTGACAAATGTCAAAAGATCCTGACTTTGGTTCTGACCTTGTTATCAGTTATGCTACTTTTATAGATTAGTTATAAAAATCCCTGTTCTAAAAAAAAAAATCCCTGTTCTACAGTTTCCTAACCTATAGACTGAGCATGCTATTATTTGTTCTATCTGACAGAACATTTGGGAACATTACATTAATGGTTTTATAAAAATTTTGAAAACAAATCAGATAAACATAAATAATAGTATTAAATCATATAATAAAACAAATGATACAGCAGGAACAATAAATTCTTTATTCTATACATTCTGTTGTACAAATTTCAGTAAATTCTTGAATATTTTTGCTATATATGTATATACATTTTGCTTAGTTTGATTTCCTACATATTTAGTTTAATTCAACAAATATTAATTGAGCACCTAATATATGTCAATTCCTGAAACTGGCATTGCAGAGAACATAAAATGAACAAAATATAATTCCTGCTCTTAAGGAGCTTACAGTCTTTATTCAGGAAATAAGATAGGGGCTTGATTGTTATAATGTAAAGCAAAATATCTATTCCATAAAAGAAATGCCAAAAGATGTTATGAATTTCAAGAAAGATATCAAGTAAAAAGGTAGCATTTGACATGAATGTTCAAGAATGGGTAGAACTTTCCCCTCCCTACCACTCCTCACTCCCAACTCCCAAGACCATAAGCTAGAATTCACTTAAGTCAAGTGGGATAGTAAGATAAAACTCAAAGAATTTAGACAGGATGAATATGCTCTCTAGTAAAATTCAACATACAGTAATCTGGCAAGATGTATTAGAAACTATATTTAAGAAGAGTTGTGGGCTTACACTTAGGCATTTGTACCTTAGTTTGTATATAAAAGGTAGACACTAAGAATCCCTGAGGAGGGGACCAATATACGAAGGCTTCACAGTCTTCTAAAGCAGTGGGACTCTAGGAAGACCAACTTGACATAGTTATGGTGAGGAATTTGGGAACAGGGTGCCTAAGGACAATGACATGAGTTAGGATGCTATTACACTGTCTATACAGGAGAAAAGTCATTTTTGGTGAGAGTAGAATGGAGTTTAAAAAGAGTTGAAGATTAAAGAAATGAGAAAGCAAGACTGATTAAATTTAAGACACAAGGTAAATGGAGACAGACAACTCTCCAGGTTTTGAACACAGTTTAACATGGTTCATTGGAAAATGATAGGACAGCAGTGGCCAAATTAATGAGATGGATAAGTCAAGAGAAGAACTGAGAATTCAGGAGACAGATTTGGTTTTCAGGGATTAGAATGTTTGAGGGGATTTTTGATTTGGACTATAGAGATAATATTCAGCATAAATCTTGAATCTATATAAAATATGCAGGCTTGGAAAATGATGTCAATTTGGACATCATCCATTGAAGAGCTGTTCTGGTAGTGGATGGGATGCAACTAACAACAAATTTAGACCATTGAAAAATACACTTAAAGATAGAAGAAGAAACAGGTGGCATGCAGGTGATAGGATATAAAGCAAGAAGGAAAAGCCTGCCAATATGATAACATGTAACAATGTTGGGTATTTTTAAAAGTTGGTAATTATATAAGTGTGATGAGAATTTATCAAAAAGTAAAGAGAATGGACTTACGGGGAATGTCTTTGGATGTGGTTTCTGAATGATCAAAGTGGGGAGAATATATTCATTCATCAATGCCTTACAAATATTTGACATCTTGTTCTGAATTTTTAAATGATGGTAAGGAAAATAAGCACGTTTCCTCTGGCTTCATAGAACTTGCAGTAACATAAGGGAATTCATAATAATAAATGCAAAGATGTTCAGTTAAACATTTGAGAAATGTTTTAAGGCAAGATAGTGGGAATATATAATAGAAGAAACTGATTTGATCTAAATGATGAAGAAAGGATTCCCAGAGGAATTCTTGTGTAAGCTGAGATGGAGAACAAACTGGGCAAAGGGGAAAGAGGGCTGAGAGTATTTGAAACATGGGAAAAGCAAGCAAAAGTCCCTGATTCTGCTGGAGACACTGGAGACACTGAAGAAATGATGTGTCTGAAGCAGCATGGGCAAGCGTGAGAGTGGTGGGTTAATCATTCATCCCTTCATCTTAATTTACGAATGCCAATAGATTGAGGGCTTCCCAGGTGGCGCTAGTGGTAAAGAACCTGCCTGTCAATGCAGGAGCCATGAGACATGGGTTTGATCCCTGGGTGGGGAAGATCCCCTGGAGAAGAGCATGGCAACACACTCCAGTACTTTTACTTAGAGAGGCCCATGGACAGAGCAGCCTGGTGGACTCCAGTCCATAGGGTGGCAAAGGGTCGAACATGACTGAAAGTTCATACATCACAATGACAGAATGCGTAATACGACAGAACTGGGAAGTACCAGTGCCTAGTGAACAAGTGAGGTGAGGTTGCTGCTGCTGCTGCTGCGTCGCTTCAGTCGTGTCCGACTCTGTGCGACCCCATAGACGGCAGCCCACCAGGCTCCCCCGTCCCTGGGATTCTCCAGGCAAGAACACTGGAGTGGGTTGCCATTTCCTTCTCCAATGCCGGAAAGTGAAAAGTGAAAGTGAAGCTGCTCAGTCGTGTCCGACTCTTAGCGACCCCATGGACTGCAGCCCACCAGGCTCCTCCGTCCATGGGATTTTCCAGGCAAGAGTACTGGAGTGGGGTGCCACTGCCTTCTCCGAGGTAAGGCTAGATTGGTGAAAAAAAGCCAGCTCATACAGATCTTTCTTATGCTACTTTAAATAATTCATTTTTCCTTGGCAAGCAATGGGAAGCCATTCAAAATGTTCAAGAAGAGGAGTGAACTCATATTTTTATTTTAAAATGTATTTTTACCTAAGCTACAGGGTGAAGAATGAGTGAGGGTGGTAGTGTCAGATGCAGAAATCCACGAGAGACTAATGCAGTAATCCCCGTGAGAATTCAGTCAGTCTGTCTAGGGCAGTGACATCAGAGATGGTGCAGGAAGACACATTCGGAATTCATTTAGGAGGCACAGTCAAGACATGGTGATGGATTGGATACAGGGGTGAAGAATAAGGAGGCATCAGGGATGATTCCCAGGTTTCTGGTTTACTTTTAATGACTGTTAGTGCTATTCCAGGTATAAGGAAAACTGAAGAAGTGATGGGTGGTGACCAAGGTAAAACAAGGTTTTGAAATTTTTATTCTATTACTGTGATAATGAAAATCATCAATTTAGCCACACAATCAAAGTCCTATTTCTGACCAATACCAAGTGTTAGTTTGACTGAGACTATCAGCGTGTATCCATAGTGTTCATCTCTCTATGCACAGCTAATTAGGGGTTTTTGAATCTGCAGGACTGGCCTCATTAGCACAAGCCCCAATCAACAGAGCTAACCAGGACAGAAAGATAAAAAGAAATGCACTCTTTGTGATGGAGACTACTTTCATGTGCAGGACACTATTTTCCAGAACAAATAAATATAGTTGAGAGATTATAATTCAGATCAACAAATAATTAAGTATACAGGAGGGAAGAGATAAAAATAGTCTCAAGGAACTTGTATATTATACTCTAAAACTCTTTATACTCTAAAACTCTTTATTGTTATTCATACTTAATGCATATGTTATCATTTCCATTAACTAACAAGCAAGGTTTTCACTTTTTCAATTAATATTTCCCAGTCTAAACTTTGAATGAAGTATGCTGCATTAAGTAGATCATATTTTGACCCTACAATATTACCCAATTTCCCCTGCTAACATGCAGCAACATTCAGTGATATTTTGCCCTGGTAATTATCCTGTCTTCACTATGCCAGCACACGGTGTTTCTCCTCACTCTCTTATGCCTCCATGTAGAATGCCTAAAGCTATATTTTCTAGGCCATCTAAAACTAGAAAAGATTCAATTTTGAAAAAAGAAAGAAAAAATCTTTCCCTGTGCTGAGTCATTTTCCTCCTTTTGTCTCCCCAGGATTTTTTGTTACATTTTTTTGTTTTGTTTTTTTTCAGACTACAGAATTAGCATATGTTTAATGTCCAAAAAATTAAGAACCCAGGAATGAAATGAAATAGAATATCAAACTTTGCTAAACAAAACCTACCAAACAGGAAGAATGTTAGGAATTTGAGAGATATATATTTTTATAAATATATCAAACTATGTGTGATATTATATATGTTTTTAATCCAACAATATATAATAAATATAATTATGTGTTATATGAAATTCAAGCCTATTAAAAAAAAGAGATTTCTGCTTCTCTCTCCTATAAATAATTGTCTTAGTTTGCTTCTTTCAGAAGCAGGCCTTAAGACAAGGTTTCAGTGCAATATTTTATCTGGAAGGTGATTCCAAGAAATTCTAGTAGGGGTATGAGGAAGTGATAAAGGGGAGGAAAGGCAATCAATAAAAATTATCTCTTATTGATGGAACACTGTTGTTAATAAACTTAGTCCTTTTGGAATTCTGGAAATCTGTAGAACAGTCATCCTGGAGTTACTCTTCCTTGGGGCTAGAACATTATGCCTTGGTTGAGGACTGCTGGTGCAGAGCAATGGAAGGGTTGGTTGTGGTGGTGGTACATTCTGGAACTTTTGAACAATAGTGCCTGGTTAGATCTCAGCTCCCAAAGAAATCTCCCATACAATTGGCAAAAGCATAACCATGCTCTTCTTGGGAAGAGCACAACCATGTTTTATTCAACATTCCCTTACTTATGGGCATTTATATTGTTTCGCATTTTCTCACTGTTATAAGTGGCCACAATAACCTAATACATGACTATTTGCCAGGCTGTCTGATTTTCATAATTCATAAATGAAATTAAGGAAGAATTAAAAAAAATGAAAACACTAATCTTTGGGTATGTTTTGAGATGAAGAGACATGACTTTCTTCTCTTTATATGGTTGTATCATATAATATAACTTTAAATGGAACATTCAAAATTTTGATTTAATATCTAAAATATCTAAATTGTTAAACTTCCTTTATTGCTTTGTTTAACACCTCCCACCATTGCTATGAGAAAATATTAGCATTTTTGAACTAAAATAAATGTACCTAACGTTATAACAGGACTCTTAAAATGTATCTGATTTTCCATTGTAGGATAAAGACAACATTACTTTTAAAAAACAACAGGGAGAAAATCTTTAATGTCTAGCAATAGACAAAGAGTTCTTAGACAACACCACAAGCATGACCCACAAAAGGAAAAAATAAACTGGACTTCGTCAAAACTAAAACCTTTGATCTGCAAAATACCATGTGAAGAGGATGACAAGACAAGGTGTAAGTTGGGAGGAACTACTTAAAAGTTACATATCTGGCAAATGACTTACATACAGAATATAAAAATAGCTCTAAAGATTCAACTATTAAAAAATCGAATTAGAAAGTAGCTAAGCATTTCATAGAAGAGGATATTCAGACGGCAAATGAAAAGGTGCTCAACTTCATTAGCTGCTAGGAAAATGCAAAACCTCAATGTGATATCATGACACCCCAGTCAGGATAGTTGAAGTAAAAAAAAAAAAAGTGGTGACACTAAATTTGGTGAGGATGCATGGAAATCAGATCATTCATACACTGCTGGTGGGAATGGATACTGGTGTGATCACTCTGGGACACAACTCGCCAGCTTCTTATGAAGCTAAACATGCAACTGCCACGCCGCCCAGCAGTGGCACTCCTGAACATGTATCTTGGGAATGGAAACTTCCGTTCACCAGACAGTGTATCCATGAATGTTCACAGCAGCTTCATCTGTAATAATTCAACACCGGAAACAACCCAGATGTCCCTCAATGGGTGAATGGCCACACAAACTGTAGGTACATTCATGCTTCACAATACTGCTCTGCAATATGAACGTACAGACTGCTGATAAATGCTGCAATGTGGACAATTCTCCAAAGAATTAAGCTGAATGCAAAAAGGTATTACACTTATATAGTGCAAATTTAATATACTCCAAACTTATATAGTGTGTAATAGCATTTATATAACATTCTTGAAATGACAAAATTGTGGAAATGAAGAGCAAATTAACTGTTGCCAGGATTATAGGATGGATTGGAGGAGGGAGGCAGAAGGGAAGTGAATGTGGTTATAAGTATGCAACACTATGGGGGTTCCTATGGTGACAGAACTGTGTATCTTGCCTGTGGTGATGAATACATGAACCTACAAATGTAATAAAAATACACCGAACTAAATACACACACACACATACAAATACATGATGTTATCACTGGGGAAACAGGATCTCCCTATATTATCTCTTACAACTACATGTGAATCTATAATTATCTCAAAATAAAAGTTTATTTTAAAAAGTGAATAGCATCTCTGTCTAGAATATAAATACATATGCATATATGAGTGGTTAACTTTGAAGGATGCCAAACCTGTACTTATTTACTAACTACTGTCTAATTTTTCTAACAATTTTTTGTATCCTAAAATGAGCATAGCTATTCAAAAATTTTATTTTAAAAAGTAAAGCCATGGGACTTACTTCATTTGAAGGGCTAATATACTTCATGCCAGATAAATAAGAACATTAAAATACTATAGAACATTCTTCCCTGGCCATCTTCAAGATAAGGAAAAGGAAATAAGAATTAGCCATGAAAAGAAGTTTTAAAGAACTTAATTTGAAAGATCTTCCTTTATTAAGCCAATATCTAAAAAAAAACCACTTTTTGCCAAATTCTTAGGCTGCATTGCCTCATTTACTCATCCTGGTGTTATGAGGTAAGTACTGTTATTACTACCCTGTTTTTGCAGATGAGCAAGGAATTATTTGGGAGCTCCCCTGGTGGCTCAGCTGGTAAAAAATCTGCTTGCAATGCGGGAGACTTGGGTTTGATTCCTGGGTCAGGAAGATTTGCTGGAGAAGGGATAGGCTACCCACTCCAGTATTCTTGGGCTTCCCTTGTGGCTCAGCTGGTAAAGAATCTGCCTGCAATGCAGGAGACCTGGATTTGATCCCTGGGTTGGGAAGATCCCCTGGAGAAGGGAAAGGCTGCCCATTCTAGTATTCTGGCCTGAAGAATTCCAGGGACCATATAGTCAGTCCATGGGGTCCCAAAGAGTTGGACAGGACTGAGTGACTTTCACTTTCAAGGAATTATGTAGTGCTTGTTAAAGACCAGCCGTATCCTATATGTTTTATGTATATCAGTTCATTAATTAGATAATCCCATTTTATCCATAAGGGAGCTGAGGGAGACGATGTAATGAAGAACCTGACTGTCTGAATCTGGACCACTCTATAGTGTTCCCAGGAACACACTAAGGCATAGGACTTTTAAACCATCTTCTCAAGGTCACATAGCTACTAGCAGTAAAAATCAGGATTTGAACTTACATTCTTTGCACTATACCAATCTCTATCAAATTGTAGCTGTTTTGATCACAAATGTCAGAATTTTCAAGTGGCTTAAGACCCCATGCCTTCCCCTTCCTCCAGCCCTATTGTATCAAAACCTCTGGTGCCAAGACTCTGGAATCTGTATTTTCAACAATCAGTCTAAGAGATTTTTATTCGGCAAAATCCAACTGCTTTATAATACACAGGACAGGTTTCTGTAAGTTTCAAATGCAATATCTAGTACATTAAAAATAATGTCATATTCAGTTTTTTCACAATTTAACATCTTTAAAATAGGACTGCCTGTTATACCTGATGGTGTTTTGCAATCACATTAAAGATGTGTTTTTTTTCCCTTCTTAGTGGTACACAAAATAATGTTGTTTTAGATTTCATATCATATGGAAGCTCCCTGTATAATAAAATACCCAAAACATTGCTTATTAAACATTATTATTTTCAGTCCTGGGTCCCTCTGAACAGGTGGCCACCAACGTGCAGTGAGAGTGAGAGGCAAGATGATGGAAAGAGGACAGGACATCATCGATCATACCTCAATTCACACATACCATGGAAAAGTCACCAATCATCCTGGGTTAGAATAGATGACATAATTTGTGTGAAAACACTTTGAAAATGATAAATCATATTAATGGCATGTATAAATGTGTGCATATGCATGGGCTTGAAGTAAAATCATTAGAGAAAGTGAAAATAATTTGAAAATGCTCTGACACTTGTAGACAGGATAGACATTATGATTCTCAACTTTACTCTTCTGTCTCTAAGAATATCATCCTATCAGTAAAAAATGTCCATTCTCTTTACAACAGCCAAGACATGGAAGCAACCTAAATGCCCATCAACAGAGGAATGGATAAAGAAAATGTGGTATATATATAAAATGGAATATTACTCAGCCATTGAAATGGATGAAATGTCGTTGGCAGCAACATCAATGGACCTAGAGATTGTTATACTGAGTTAAGTAAGTCAGATAAGGAGAAATACCATATGCCATCCCTTATATGCAAAATCTAAAAAAAAAAAAAAAATGATAGAACTAAACTTACAAAAAAGAAAGAAACTCACAGATGTAGAGAATGAACCTATGGTTGCTGGGGAGAAGGATGCAGGAAGGGATAGCTAGGGAGTTTGGGATGGACATGTACACATTACTATATTTAAAATGGATAAGCAACAAGGACCTACTGTGTAGCACAGGGAACTCTGCTGAACGTTATGTGACAGCCTGGATGGGAGGGCACCTTGGGGGAGAATGGGTTTGTGTACATGTATGGCTGAGTCCCTTCACTGTTCACCTGAAAGTATCACAACATTGTTAATTGGCAATACTCCAATACAAAATAAAAAAGTAAAAAAAAAAATAAAGTTTTTAAAAGTTAATTAATTCTTCAATATTCTAGGAAATTAAATGTCTTACGTACCTTATGTCATTTGAGCTTTCCTGCAGTCCTATGAAATAAGCATATTATTACTATTGATATTATCCCTATTTTACAGGAGAGAAAACTGAGTTGTTAGGGACATTAAATATTAACTAAAATTATATAATGAAAAAATGGTGGAGAAAGAGTATGAACAGAGGCAGTCTGAAACAGAAACTGGCTTGTTGAAATACATCTCAAAGGAAAATGTACTCTACAGGCTAAACTATGTGCTAGGAATCCAGAGAAGCAGAAAAGAGAAAGTGGACAGAGAAGCCATGTTGTAAACATAGTCACTGCAAAGGAAGGAAGAGAAAGCAAGAGGAGCATGTGGTGAATATTTGTATATATATGTATCATAGCTCCTTTTCAAACTTACTTAATCAAAACATTTTATTTTCATTTTTTAGGTTATGCCTCTACAAAATACATCTGACTGTGCAATTTTCCCTTTTTCTCCTTTCTACTAGTGTGAACAATCTGGTGCGATCAGTTTCATTTTTAAATGCATCCATCCACATCTGTTTATATCGTCCCTTCTCTGTGACCTCATTGTTTATGTTTCCATCCTAGAAGCTCTCTCACTCTGTTCTTTGAGCTCTTGCCTGTGTCTGACAGCCTGACATTCCTCTTATTTATATACTGGATATGTAATCTGGACCGGTCCTCAGGAAAACTGTGAAATGAATGCAGTCTTTGAAATCCCACACCTTTCTCTGCTTGTTTCTCCTTCCTGCTCCTTAGCCCCTTCCAGTAGGTCCAGGGTTTTCCAAGTCTATTTTGCTAGATGTTTGAAGACTGAGCTCATAAAATGTTTCTCCAAATAATAGGGGCTAGTATGTTTTCCCAATGGGAATCTTTATAGTTTGAAGGAAGACTAAATGGAGAAAGCACCACCAAGTGTAAAGGAGTGGGCTCCTGAGTAAGGAATCGCATGCCCTGGTGTGGGAGTTGACTCAGAATGCATACCCTTTCAGTGCCTCGGATACTCTGGTACTATAAAAGCCTTTTGAGTACATATAACATCACACTCTTGTATACAATACTGGCAAAAAGTAAATGAAAAAGGATGAATGTTTATCTCATTAAAAATTATAACAGTGTACTACTTATTTTTTAATTAATTAACTGTTTATTATCATTTTTGCCACATGCTAGCACTGTACCATCTTTTATTTTGGGCTCATTGGGCTGTTGAATTGTGTCAGTTTTTGAAATCGAGACATATAATTCAAAGCAGAATCAAAATAAAATATTAAAATTAATAGACATCTCTGTTACCAATTTTGAAAATTAAATTTTCTCATTACTTTGTTCCATGTGTAAGAACCTTGTATTTGATACCTAAAATATTATCCAGAACTAAATAAATATCTTAGTTTTATAATTTATTATTATTCAACTCTAAAATATCTGCATACTAAAATATACTTCATTTCAAATCTAATAGATGATTGGATCCCAAGATGCATCCCAAGATGTATATCTCCAGCAAACTCTAGAAAGGAGCTAAGGCTGAATTTAGCTCATGTGATCTCCTGAATGTAAAATTAAGCATGGTGTAGTATAGTATAGTATAGTGAAGTTGCTCAGTCGTATCTGACTCTTTGTGACCCTGTGGACTGTAGCCTACCAGGCTTCTCCGTCCATGGGATTCTCCAGGCAAGAATACTGGACTGGGTTACCATTTCCTTCTTCAGGGGATCTTCCCGACCCAGGGATCAAACCTGGGTCTCTCACACTGGAGGCAGATGCTTTAACCTCTGAGCCACCAGGGAAGCCCCCAAAATTAAGCATAATAGTTTATAATTAATATATTTTGATTAAAAGAAGGGATTCTATGTCATATTATTCTCATGTATAAGGATAACATCAACACAAAACATGCAGAATTAGATTCCTTTTCTTTAGTTTGTTCGTGGAAACATTGAAAAGGTTTGCCTTTTTATTAAGAAATACAATAATTTTCTTTTAAACTAAGAAGTGCTTGAAAATTGTATTGGAAATGGGTAAACTGATGTTTCATTTGCCCTGATTCCTTATTTTTCTCAGCACCTAGAAGATGTCTTCTGTCTGTGAAATGTCACTGATTTTATAACTGAAAGTTGACATGACTGCTTATTTCCTGTGTTCATTGAGTAAGTTTTGTTCTAAATGTAAGTCTAAATCAAGAATTAATTTGGTAATCATTAATTCAATAACCTCTGTAGAACCTACGTAAACTGGAAGCTCTTAAATATGTAAAAAGACATAGTCCTTGCCATGGAGGTGGTTACAACTTCAGCTGGGAAGCAGATGTGCAGACAACTAAAGAATTTAAGTACCATAAGAATCAAATATGGACAAAGTCTTTAATTTGACTATTAAAACAGCTCATGAAGAATAACCAGTACTTTAACAGGCAGTTATGGGGCAATTAGGTAGTTGATTTCTGAGGATGCTTAATAGGTCTATTACTGTTAACTGTATTTCCAAAGTTTCAATGGATATAGAGCTATAACACCAAAGATGAAGAAAAAAGACTAAGCTAAATAGGCAACAGGGAAATAATAATAAACAAGTTTTAGGATTCCACTTATAATTTGTTTCACTCAAATCATTGTCAAGCAGTACTATTATTTTCCCTTGGAAGACCTATACTCATCTGAAAGTGCCTCCATGAAATATGTTATTAAAACTTTCATCCTGGAAAATAGTACTGTTAATCTGTAGTCAGTTATTTCATATACCATACAGAAGCCCACAGTTACTAAACTGAGCCACCATTCTTAAATCACAGTTTATTCAGGAAAATTTTAGTGCCTACTTGTTTAACACAATCTTATAAATGATCCCTCAGAAAGGATGTAAAAATCAACACATATCTTTAATGGGCTAATTGTGCTTCACTGCAGTGTTGAGTCTATAAAAGCTATTCAATAGTGAGAGAAATGATGGCATTTTCATCTTAATTTGAAAATATAATTGCTATTCTAAATATCTTTTTGTTTCTAACCTAAGTGCTTATTAACAGCAGAAATTTCCCCAAAACACTAGAAGAGTATTTAACATAATTTCATTTATTGAAAGAAAATCCAAGGGAAGATTACATACAGCTATCTGCAACTATTAGCAGAAGGAAAATATCAAAAGGAAAAGTAAGTTAAATCTAAACTTTGAGATCTAAAATGTAACTAATATTTGATATGAGTTTAACACAGCATATATTTTATTGAACATATACATTTAAATATACTGATGCCTCAAGAAATAAAAATGGTATCCTGGAAATCCAGGACAAGAATTGAGAGNAGAGCCATACTAACACAAACTGAAACTAATAGGCTAATCCCTATTTCATAGAATTTCCCATCACTTTATTGAAAAATAAGATTACATTTAAACTCAACTTATGGAAAATTAGTACAATTGAAATTAAATTCATCAGTTGTAAATGTTCCTTTAAGAAAAACTATTTCAGTTTTTACCCAAAGTTTAACCCTTGCCTTATTCAAATTTTGAATTCCAATTCCTTAATTCCAATATACTCAATGTAGATTCAGAGTAATGAAATCACCAATCATGATTTATTAAGCCTTATATTAATGTCAATAAAGAAGTCCATATATAAATATATGGAATATTTATCTCTCCCTAACCTAACTTTCGCTTCTGTTTCCAAACAGACATGTACATATGATAAATTGATTCTGAACTGGCATGTTTCACTTTAAAATTTCAAGTTTTTAAGTCTTACCTTTTCTATGTAATAACATACATATTTACTTATAAATATTATGGATATCAGCAGAGAACTTTTTATACCATATTTGAAAAAAAGTTCTGATCATTCTGCAGTAGCTTTTCTAAGTAGAAGTAGAAAATGCCAGAGACATTGCTTTTTAAAAATAAGCACTAAGAAAACTAATCAAGCCAGTTAGTCACAAAGGGAGCATTGTAGGAAAGGAAATAACTTGGGATTGAACCCTATGATTTTATTGTTTTCACAGAAAATGCAATAACTCCTCCTTGACATCAACTACCCAGTTGCAAGAAGAGTATACCTTCTGCCTTGTTGAGATGCAGAGGAAGCAATTAGTAAGAAGTAGCCATCACCCAAGAAGAAAATGAATTCAGAACGATTTTTTTCCAGTTTAAATGTCTGTTGAGAGGCTCTGATCTTTGAAAGGCACATTAAAAAAAAAGTTTGTTGATAAAGAACATGCATTCAATAGAATCCTTTGAAGTCATTCTATCAAACTCTGATTATGTAGTCTATCAGTATCTTTCAGTTCACTAATCAAAACAAACAAAAATTGATCATGAAAAACACCACAGCCAGTTTCATACAGTCTTAAGTATGGAACTAAATTAATTGTTCTTCAAATTACACATTTTGACAGATAAGTTTATTATAAAGTCTTTAAAATAAAAATGCATGTTTGGTGAAAAGTTAGTACAGTTGTCATTCATATTTTGTCATATTTTAAAATATAAAAGTAAAGAATGTTTTGTTTTGTTTTGTTTTTACCATTTTTAACATGATGTAACTGACCAGCTGGTTTGCAATTCTCATTATTGTTAATTATCACAATTCATTGCCATGCCAAAGTCGATGTTGTGATGTAGGTGAAATGAAATACCATTAGTTTAGCCTATTACATGACATTGTGATGCACCATGCATTTTTCAAATCTCTGAAAGAAATTTAATGGCAGGCCAAACTTCTAACGCATTAAGTGCTATGAATCACATAAAAACAGAAAACATTTTAATCCAGGGGTATGTGGAATATTGTAATTCATGATAGAACTAAAAAATAGGTAGCAGGAAAAAAAGAAAAAGAAAGCAGGGCTAGCTTTGTATTATAATGTATGTAAGAGAAGACTCAGATTTTTTAAAAGCACAAAATTAAAGTTGTTATTTTTAAATAATGTGTATTCAATAAGTAATATAAATCCTACAAATATGAAGTGGCTATTATTTCTATTGAAAAGTAATAACACTGGGCAGGATTTGAAACCTGGAAACTTTGGTGAATTTCAATAAGTAAGATGCCATTGATTTTAGGATGCACTCTTATTTTATATATCACTACACAGAAATGCTGCTAATTGTAATTAAAATATACTAGATTGCAAAGATGTTAAAACGTGGAGAAACAAGCATCTTTGAACTGATGAAACAGAGTAATGCTTCTTATTAATTAGGATCAACTACTGGCAGTAGATTATATGGTATAATCTTTCTCCCAGGAAATTAAAAGCTCCATTGCCTAATGCCTTCCTATGAAAGAGCAACAACAACAAAATCCTGGCATCAATTACACTTAAAATGTTACAAAAAAGGAAAAGGGGGGGTACATTGGAGAGTTCAACTCATATACAAAAGTATTAGGAAAAGGAAGGCAGTTGGTAAACAGATTAAGTGCTTTAAAGTTGTCATTATTATAGCTAATATTAAAGAAGGGAATACCTCACAATTTACATTTCCTGTATGCCAACCTTTTAAAAATTTCTGCATTTTTATCCATTGCCTTTCAATTAAAGCAACTAAACATATGCTCTGAGTGAAAAACATTGATTCTATGTTTGTTGGTTTATATAAGCGATCTAGAACCCATTTGAGTTATATATATTAATTTATTACCATACCAATAAAGTTGATTGATTTGCAGTTCTGATTACTCTTTTGTTTTTGGCACTCATCTGCAATTTCTCATTTAATCAAAATTACTTTTCGGAGTACCAGCCAGTTCTCATGAACTTCTGAAGGCTTGTGTATTCTTACTGTGTGAAAGGTTATAGAAAGACTTTAGTATCTTGTGAATGTTAAGTAGTAGAACTGTATCTTTTGCTGACAGCAGTTTCTTTGTTCAGGGTTACTTGGGAGAAAAGACTTGATTCTTTTTCTGGGAAGGACATATACATATCCAAAGATTCTAAATGTAGATTTTGTTTTGTTGTGATTTTTGCAAAAGCCTCACTCAAATAAAGATCAAGGAAAGAAGCCCAGGTACAATAAGTTAAGCCTCTCTTTTGACCTAGAATATATGTATTGATATTATCAGAAGTGAATATGCAGAAAATAAATTAAAAAATATGATTCACTAATATGGGAGAGTGGAGAGAAGTGGTTAGTTGCCACATAAAATGGAAGTCAAGGTGAAGGGAGATTTAGTAAATATTAAGCTAAGTGCCTCAGATATTGTTTAATTTCTTTGGTTTGATAAAATAAGTGACTATAATTTTGAAATTTTTTTCAATGTGCCTGATCTGTTCAAATATGTTATTAAATTCATCTGTTTATTCTGCTCAATTTAAAGACCTTGAGTTAGCTTGATTCTATTACTACTGGAATACTCAGACTGGTCCCCTCTTTAACTATGAAAATACACATTAAATTCCAAGTTCATATTTGTTTCATATTTTACTTTCAAAAGTTATTTTTTAACATGTATTACATATAAGGGAGAGTGCATCAGAGATTCCCTATCAGAATTTCTTCCTGCAGACATTACAGCATATGAAGCACTGAAGATTTATCCCATGGTAACATAACCAGTAAATTGTATAACTAGTCTCATTTTGGTGATAAGTGAACATTGTTCAACAAACACACATACTGCTTTTCATACCTTACCTGGAAAGAGGCTTTATTGAACATAGCTGTAAAATTATCTTTTAAGTTGAATTACTGAATTGGCACAAACATTTCTACAGAATTTTCTTTTAAAAAAATCAAGCGTTGTCATTTTTCCACTACATTTTGTTGTGCTTTTTATATTAATATTTGCAAATGTTATAATTTAATACTTATATCCCAATTACTTGCATAATCAGTTTTTTTTAATCCTGGGGTGTTGAAAGAACATATAATAATAATAGTATTCTTCTTTAGACAAAGTCTTTTTAAATGAAGTTAAAAGCTGAGATAATTTAAGGAAAAAGATCTTCAAATTTTCATAACGAACAGGTTTAAGTGAAATTTACAATGCATTGGAAAACTGGCTGGTTAAAGGTATGATTTGTCCTCAGGTAGCTCAAAATCATTTTTACAGGTTTTTGTTTTTTTGTAAAAGTGTTTTTTAATCTCGGCAAAATAATAAAATAATATTTCACAATTTGCACAGAGTCTGACTAAAGGGCAGAGGCATTTTACCCTCAGTGTTTAGAATAAAGCCAGATTTTTCAGGCCCAGTTCCACTGTAGAGTTTGTATGCACTGCAATCACAGACATTTTCTTGCTCCCTCTAAAGCTAGGGCCAATTTCATTTCAAATGGAGGTTAGAGTAAAAAATCACGCTTTTGTTTTACCACCTTCTGCGCTAATAATTATCTTAACAACCTTTTGTTCTGGTTGACCCATTTAATAACCTGGAAGAAAAAAAGTGTTGCTCCCATGTCTGGTCTCAATGGAAGTTATTTTCTAATGGACAATAAGCCAAAAGGCCATGGCTGTCTAGGAGGTCAAACAACAAATATCTCGTCTGCATGGGCTTACGCAGCAGCTTCGGTCCTTTCTTCTTCAGAAGCGGCTTTGTTGTCTTGCCTGTAATTTGCACATTTAGGCTCTGTAGTTTGTTTATAAAATAGTTTTACACAAACCACTCTTAGCAGTGCAAGCTTCTGAGTTGAAAATTATTCAGGCTTGTCTCATTGAAGGCACTTGGTTTCCATGGCAATTTATAAAAGATGGTGGTTTGGTTTCTTCGTTGAAATAGATGACTTAGTTTGGGTGTTCAAGTGGCCGCAAGCAAACTCCGATAAGCCTGTGTAATGTGTAAGCCCAGGTTTACCATCCTGGATAGTAGTGCATGCAAAAAGAGACAGCATCCAGTTATCTAGCTTAGCCATGGGAGGAAAACAAATAATAATAATAAAGATGGGATAGGGATAAGGTGGAGAGGAAGAATGTTTTAAATGATTCTGAGTTCAGGCTATTGTCAAGGAAGGGTAACAACGCAAGGTAAAAGGGCCCACGTTTATTCAATTCTCTATGCAAAACCTGCTCAAAAGGAAAATAAATGCTAGCTCTTCACGTACCCTGTTCACAGTGAGGTTTCCGTTGGCAGGCCATTAGGTTTCCATAGCAACAAGCAAACTATTCATTTGAAACAAAACCAGCCATGACTTTGTGCTTTGACAAGGATTTCTATAGCTCTTTTTTT
>SJYQ01000672.1:1587497-1603523 GCA_006410935.1 Redunca redunca
AGTGTGCTTGCCTTATATGAACCAAAATCAAAATTATTTTAGGTCAAATAACTGAGGTCTAGTGTCTACCACTGGATTTAATAATTTGATTTTAAAATATGTTTGAAATTTTAGAGTTTCATGCATAGAAAATTTTTGAGTAAACAAACTAAAAATAAATTCATTTTAATGATTAGACCATATTAGCCTAATAGTCATTACTTTACTTTAACATCACACCAACAGATCCAAGAAGAGACACTTACTCTTAGTCGATAGGTCTTGTTTTGCACATTCTCCTTCTGCAATTGATACATCATCAATGGCAATGTCACCTTCTATGCCAGGACCTCGAATACCTTCAAAAATGAGCTACAAATATGAATGAAACAAACCTAAATGTAGAACTTGATTTGCAGATGAATTTTTACTGAGAAATAGAGTAGCCAAACCTAAAATTGACAATCTTGGTATTTATTATTGGTAGTCTTCAGAATTCTTGCTTGCAAAAAAACTTTCTCAACAAAACCAATAATAGGATCTTCCTTGAACAGCAGTTTTCCATTTTATAAGCTCTGTGTCAATTTTAAAACAAAACTAAACCTAATTGAATAATAGAATAAAAACAGCTACAAAAAACAAATATCACTTTTTGGTTTCAAGGGTAAGGACATTTTTTTCCTCTGAAATAGATTCCCTCCAATGTTCTCTAAACATATCTCATAACACTGGCTTCCTATTAAAGATACATTTTATGGATGAATCAGTTCCAGGTTCATTATGACATTGCTATGTTTACAGAAGCCCAGAACAAATGTTTACACAGTGAATAAGTTAATCATATTCCCCATTGGCTCTGTTTTTAAATACTTGGAGACATTCATGTGTTTAGTGGCAGATCTTCAAACTTCCAGTATATAGAACATTGGTTGGCACTAAGTCTTAAGACATTAGTGTTGAAAGGATAGATGAATGAAATCAATCCACATTTATTACTAAATTCTGGATACAAAGTCAATATAAGGACAAATAACAATTTTTTATTTCATTTTTATAGACATAAGACTCTTCATAAATTTTCTGTCTTGTCTCACAAATTCTCCTTGCTTCCAGTATCCTTTTGGTAGAAAAAGTAACCTATGCACGTAATGCCTATATTCCCAGAAAAATTTCTATGTACTAAAATGAAATACCTAGTTTGTTCTTTCTGAAGAAAAATTAGCTTAATAAAGGGCTATGTTCAACATCAAACTAATGTGTGTAATTTAATACGATCTCTAATCTTATTTCATTGCAACAAATTAGAGCAAAAGACTATTTTTATGAATACAAAAATTTTTGTTTCTGTCTTATCTTAGAGTGTTTAATATGATTCCTTAAAGGTAAATTTGTGGTGATTTTTCTGAGGACTTTCCTTTCCGTACTTAAATATGGTCCGTAAGAATGAGGATAAGTTTCATTTTATAGGATAAAAAGATTTGAGAAGTTTTTTTATTATATTATTATTATATTTAATTTAGAATTAAATTAGATATGAGAGGATTTCTTGCTTACCTATTTTGAGACAAGTATTATACGTTAATAGTGTCCAAAGCCATTTCTTTGAAAAGCATCCAATTTGTCTTATATCACTGAAGCCAAAATAAAATGGCAGACCAGAGTTAAAATATTTAGAACCAAGTTGGGAATGTATAAATGCTCCATCCTTAGACAGAATCAGGACTGAAACCTTAGTTTGGCTGCCTGGGAATGATAATTTGCATTTGACTTAGGGTAGTGTTTTGGAAGATATCTGGGTAGTGGCTAAAAAACCCTCAGAAGACTATTTAAATTACAAGAGAGAAAATTTAAATAAAAATCAATGTATAAAAATTCAAAAGCACTGAATATGGAAAAGAAGAAGTAATTTTAATGGCAGCAGAATAGTCCATGTTATTGATAGAACAAAATTTATTTAATCAGTATGTATTGTTATTGTTAGACAATAAAATTATTTTCATTTATTCTGAACAAGGCTGAAATGAATATATTTCACATAACTATTATACACAATTATTTGGAACACATGGTTCTTCAGGATCAGTTTAAATTGCCCTTATCAGCAGTCTATCTGTGAGAAAGTACTGCCTTTTTCCTAAGAATGGGTTTTTAAGTAATGGGGCTTCTTTTTTCCTTTTTTTTTTTTTTAATACGTGCTGCTTACCTGGTAAAGAATCAATGTTAAGAGTAAATCAATGGTTATTCCCACCCCCTTCTTAGTTTCAGTCATGTGATGCTGAGTCTTCTCTCCTGAAGATAACAACATGAATGGAATGTTATCTTGGAGAAAGTCAGAACTCAAAATTCATGCTATTATGAGTCTGATTCGACAATATCAAATATTTTCCACTTTGCCCCCAAGACAAATACTTTACTGAATAGAAGTAGGATGTTATCATCACAATTTTTTTCTTTTATGCATGTATTTTAAAGATTGAATGGAAGAAAGTGTAGATTTCTGCCTCCCAGTCAAATTTTAATCCTGGAAGGAAGTATGAACAAGGATGTATTATGCAAACTTTCCTTTCCACCAACCTGGCCATATATTGACTTTTAAGCAGTGAGCAGCCATACCTTTCAGTAAAAGAATGATCCTGCTACTGCTCAAAGCATTTCATAACTTCTGTTACTGAGTTTAAAGTATTAAACATTTCTATTTTTACTATTAATTCTCTATTTCTTCCCCTTTTTCTGCCTCCCTGTGCAGCTTGATCAAAAACACAAGATTGAACCTAGGCTTGTGCTAAAAACAAAGCTCTCCAAGCAGCAAGGCTGTGAAGGACGCTGCCACCCTTCTTTTATGGTCAGATTGAGAGGGAGTATTGGGGAGCCTTTTATGGTAAACGTCAGGGAGTAGATTGACTGATGTATTTTAATATGTGTGCTGCTTGCCTACTGGCAATGTTGACCACAAGTGTGTAGTTGGATGAACAGCAGAAATACAAATCAGCAAAAGTTGAATTGTCATATGCCCAGAGGACTGCCTCTATCTAGAACATTCTTTTATAGGAAAACTTCATGGTGATCCTAAATGAAGTAGTAAAAACTGATTTGTAAACTTATTGTTTACATTTACCTGTACAACTATAGATAATACAGTTTGTCTCTGAATAAAGTTGATTACTTTCCATATAAGTGTAGCAGCATTGTAGTTATTGTGTGGGAAAAAAAATCAGAGAATTAGTATCAGTTATTACTGGGATGATAAAAATAACTTTTGCCTATCAAACTTTGGTACAGTTATAACTGGTATTTTTAATATTTATTTGAAATCTTGTGATGATAGGGAGATGCAATCCAACCAGCTAGAGAAACACTGTAACCTTCCTGGTGGTCCTGTTTGGACAAGAAGAAAGAAAAATATACTGTGCAGTGTATTCATTTGTTTCCTTTAATTTCCATAGCAGCTTTGTTATTGGGAAGATATAGATTGTCTTTTTAATTCACTGGACTCTCACAAAGAAATATTTATTACATTATTCTCTTTATGCTCTGAATACCAACTACAATGCTATCTGATTTATTATGACACTTAGATTCTAATAGACTTATAAATGGCTTTGAGATGAAGACCTAGAGGGATACTTTCTCCTTTATATTGTTTTTGACTATGAGATAGATAACAGAGATAAGATGTATATGTATTAAATTTAAATAATGTACCTTGGCCAAACTTTCAAGTGCTTTTAAAAATAAATCCTTGGTGACAAACATCTTTTTTCCTCAAATACAAAGATGAGAAACTATAATAGTCCATTATAATATGATGTATCTCAACTTGGAAGATATGATCTGTATGCAATGAAAAAAATCTGAATTATATTCACTCAGAGAAGAAATGCTCTCTAATTTAATAGGTTAAATTATGTCATATTTTAATTAAGTACCATCATTATTCTGACTACTATNCCATCATGATTCTGACTACTATTACATTACAAGGATAAGACTATGTTCCTTTCCTCTTCAATACTTCTGACACTTTTGGCTTAATTGCCTTCAAGAAGGAATTAATGACATCTAGATTCTCAGGGAGAGAATATTGATGTTCAGGTCTCCTGAAAGAGGATTCAAATTACTCAGAGCCTGTTCTTCACACAATCACACTGATCTTATTTAAAATGGCTTCCCTTAACTGAAGTGACAAATTTAAAATGGTAATATTTTCACAGTGTGTGCATGCAATTCAGCAAACTTAATATGCGAGAAATACTGCATGATCAGAAAATTAATTCCTACTGAGTAAATGCTAGTGGGAGTTTAAAAAAATATATATGTGAATTTCTGTATTAGAACTACACTACATAAAATTAATTCATCGATTGATGGTTTCTTACATTTATTTATAATGCTTTAAAGCATAAAGATAAAGATATCAATATGTAGGAAAATACAGATGATGCTATTAGAGCTGATGTTCAAATATAATTCCTCAGAAAAGTAGGAAGAGCTACATGTAGCATTAAAGAGTAAAAGCAGATGGGGAGTCAAAGATTATAACACAATTCTGATGATCTGACTTCAACATTAATGGTGCCTTCTGCAAATGTTTTCTGTTTGATGAGATATATTGGTTCTCATTATTACTGCTAAGGCAAAGTCAAAGACTTGGAATGCAGTTTGCAAACTGACAGTGTACATCACTTGGAAAAACTTGAGGATGGGAATAAATTTGAAAGGAGGTATTAACATTAATAATTTTACCTTCATTTTATTACTGGTTCAGCAAATCATTAGACTATCCTTCCTCCGCCCCCCACCCTTTTTTTGACAGGTAACATGTGGATTTATTCAGATTCAGAGAGAAGCACACTCCACAGAGTGTGGGCCATCGCAGAAGGGGAGTATGGCCTTTCCCCCACTTCTTATGTGCGAAGAGCAGGAGAACTATCCATAACTAATACAGAAGAGAGACTCGATGGACGTGAGTCTGAGTGAACTCCGAGAGTTGGTGATGGACAGTGAGGCCTGGCATGCTGCGATTCATGGGGTCACAAAGAGTTGGACACGACTGAGCGACTGAACTGAACTGAACATAATAAACGGTACAGGACAGGGAGGTCTATCATGCTGCAGTCCATGGGGTTGCAAAGGGTCTGACATGACTGGGCAACTGAACAATAACAGCAACAACATAATAAACAGGTGGGTAGCCTAAATTTTGAATTTTTATTTTTAGATTTTTTTTTTTTTGGAGAAACTACATAAATATTAACACTGAGTGTAACTTCTCAAGACTCTGCCAGTCCAATTTGCTGGATAAATGTCAGTTGGTTGTCAAAGCTTCTAATCTCAAATAATAACATGAGATTTTGACTGCTGGCAAAAACAGAAAGAACTAGATGGCTCTATCAACTGCAATTAGAAAATGTTTTCAGTTGTTAGTTACTTCAGGAGCCATCATCAAGTCTATAACTGCCCTGGAATTTGCCTTAAAATGTCAGATATATATATCTACACAAGCATGCAATGTCTACTAAGGACAACATTTTCTGGATTGTTATTATTCTTAGATAAATATAAAAGCAGAATGATGTGATGAGAGCATTATAATCTCTTTTCCAATCCCTATTTAACATTAAGGATTTGTGTGATTTAAGATAAATTGTCTCAAAGCCTACTTCCAAATCTTTAAATGAGAGTATAAGAATAGAAGATCTCCAGAATTCTTTTTGCCTGTGACAAAGAAAATTAAAGTCAGTCTCATAATGTCTCTATATTTTCCCTAAGAAAATGTCTGAAATATACTGTGAAAGAAGTAAAGGATTAACAAGGACAGTTAAATATTTTCCTAGGTGTAGGATATAAAACAAAAGGGACACTATAAGACTGCTGCTGCTGTTAAGTCGCTTCAGTCGTGTCCGACTCTGTGCGACCCCATAGACGGCAGCCCACCAGGCTCCCCCGTCCCTGGGATTCTGTAGGCAAGAACACTGGAGTGGGTTGCCATTTCCTTCTCCAATTCATGAAAGTGAAAAGTGAAAGTGAAGTCCCTCAGTCATGTCCGACCCTTAGCGACCCCATGGACTGCAGCCTACCAGGCTCCTCCATCCACGGGATTTTCCAGGCAAGAGTACTAGAGTGGGGTGCCATTGCCTTCTCCAACTGTAAGACTAACACTGCATTAATTTTACTTTTTAGAAACTTTTCCCCCTAATCTTTCTGCATATAGCTAAATATATTTTCATTAAAAGCACTGATCATGCTAAATTAATTCTAGGAAAAGAGCACCAAAGAAATTTCAGTAGGAGAAAATTTCTATTTGCCTGGAAAAGTACTACACAATAATGTTATTGCCAGCTAAGCAAATATTTGGACAGACTTAGACAAAGAACTTTACAAGTGGTGGCGTTTTTTTTTTCTTTCTTTTTTTTTTAAGAGTTTATGATCAAACTAATTTGAATGCATATAAACTCCTAAAAAATAAAACATAAAATGTGTCAATGTTAACAGAGAAACCTACATTTGAATAATATTAAAACTTCTCACAACTTAATTTATATGGCAATATATTTCATACTTTTTTTTTTTTACCATGTTTTTCTGCTAGGCATCACACATCAAAGAAAGATTTTTGAAAAGCTTGATAGTTTATAAATGACTTTTGAGGGGAAAAAAACAGCTGGAAAAAAAGTTGACAGCAACAAGAAACTTGAAAACAAATTTAAATTAAAAAAAAAACAGGGTAGGATGCCGCAGTTGTGTTTCCTTGAACAATCAAAATTTATGAAGCAAAGTAATCCTTGGCCAATAGAACTTGAAATGTCTTGGAGATAGAAGAACCTAGAGATCCAACATAAAAAATATTTTATTTATCTTCATTTCTCATTAGTATTTAAATAGCTTAGAAGTTCATTGATTCAAAATCTTCATTTTTTGATTGGCTTCCCTCCAGGAGAGAGTAACAGAAACCACATTTATCCTCCCCACTGAAACAGCCGAAGAACTTGACAAAAATATTGAAACAATGGTATTGAGAACACTAGACAACATCAGGTAATGAAGAACAGTGAACCCTGAGTAACAGAAGTCAAACAAGGTTTGCTCTATGACTGCCCTATACAGAATTTATAGATTATAAAGAAAGCAGAACAAAGGTAGAGTCTACTGAAAATCTGGGATGAAGAGAGAGACCTCAGAGTCCAAGGCAGCTAGAGTATGTAGGGTAGAAAACCAGCAAAGAAAGAACTGGAGAGAAAGAGACATCTGCAGAGGAACCCCCTAAAGTTCTCAGCAAAGTCCTGATTGGGACTCGAATGAAAGAAAACTACCTAAGGCTGGGAAAGGCCCAGAGGAATGCAATTAAGGGAACAGTTTCCAGCTAACACAGGACTTGGGAAAATCTCATAATTCATGGGGCACTGGATAGAGTACTCAGAAGACTTTTGTCTCAGTACTGAGAAACAATCAACCTGCTAGCAAAGACTATTCTGATCTCACCCAACAAATCTTTAAAGCAAGAACAAAAATTTTCTGAGTGTTAATAACTAAACTACATCCACAGGTCTTTCCCTGGTGGCTCAGTGTTTAAGAATCCGCCTGCCAATGCAGGGGACAAGGGTTTGATCCCTGATCCAGGAAGATCCCACATGCTGCGGAGCCACTAAGCTCCTGGGCCACAACTACTGAGTCTGTTTGCCTGAAGCCTGTGCTCTGCAACAAGAGAAGCCACAGCAATGAGAAGCCCGCACACTGCTTACCACTAAAGTGTAGCCCCTGCTCTCTGCAATTAGGGAAAGCCCACATACAGCAAAAAAGACCCAGCAGAGCCAACAATAAAGTAAATCTTGGGAAAAAAAAAAAACAAAAACAAAAAAACTACATCCACAAATAGGCTCCAAAATAAATACCAAAAAAAAAAAAAAAAGCCCATCACCTATCAAGGTAAAATTTACAATGTCTGACACCCAGTCAGACTATCAGACATGTAAGAAAGCAAGAAAATAATGACTTGTAAAGATGAGAAAACATCAATCAATCAAAACTAATCAAAAACTGGCACAGATGATATCATTAGCAGACATTAGTTATTATAACTGGATTTAATATGCTCAAAACATTAACTTAAGATCTGAAAAATATTTTGTAAAAAGACTCAAACTGAACTTAAAGAGATGGAAAGTATAATAGCTAAGATGAAAAAATACTCTGAGTAGATTTAAAAGTAGATTGCGTGCGTGCTAAGTCGCAGTGCTGTGCATGGACTGGAGCTTGCCAGGCTTCTCTGTTCATGGGATTCTCTAGGCAAGAATACTGGAATGGGTCTCCATTTCCTTCTCCACAGGATCTTTCCAACCCAGGGACTGAACCTAGGTCTCTTACATCTCCTGCAATGGCAGGTGGGTTCTTTTAACACTAGCACTGCTTGGGAAGCACCCTGAAAGTAGATTAGATATTGCAAAAGAAATGATTAGTGATTGTGAAGACAATTAATTATGAACAGTGGAATAATTTTAAATAAGATGGTGGTTTCCTAATTTCCTTACCACGTTATGCATTTCTTAAGTGGGAACTCTCTGTAAGGACCAGTCGTCTGGACTTGACCTGCTTTCCACTTTGAGAATCACAGTCTTCAAATTCTGTGGTCACCAAACTTTCCTGGATATTCTTCCTTGTAACTCTAAAAAATACTACTTAGGATCAAGCTGTTTTTCCACAGTTTATTGTTAATGATTGGTTTGTGTTCTATGTGGTTCCACTGTCTTTAATAACTGTTCCCATATGTACACTTTTCCTTGGAAATATCAATCATTCCCATAGTTTTAAGCAACACATAAAGCCTAATGACTTACACATATGTTTGTGCTCAAAGTTTCAGAAAAATATATACAATAGCCCTCTGCACATCGTTACAAGGACATTCCACAGGCATGTTATATTAACATGTCCAGAACAGAAATAACCCTAATCATCCTGGAATTTTTTTTCTCTTTTCCTCTCTTTGTTATTTAAGGTAATGGGTAAAATAACAGGCATTACTCAAGATTCTTTAGTTAGAAACTTCTTGGTCATTCATGGCTACTTCCCAAATTCCCAACATAAAAATGTTCTGCTAGTTTTTATACCCAAATATATCTTGAAATTATCCTCTTTTCTTTGTACCACTTCCCTGGTTTGTCCCTTCAACATCCCTTATGTGAATTTTATAAGTGTCCTAACTGGTTTGCTGGCCTGACTTTACCTCCTTGGATCACCTTCCATACAACCACCTAAGTGATGTACCATCCCATCCCCTGGGTAATATCTCCCATGACTCCCCAGTGCCTGTGCCCTCGAGGTTCCTTAATGCCATCTCATATCAGTCTTTATTTTTGTATGCCAAATTCCAGATAAACATCTCCATGTTTCTCTGACAAATCCTGGATATATGACCTGCACGTTTTGTTTACTCCGAACTCTGCATCAATATTGACATTAGCCCCTTTTCTGAGCTGCAATCCCTCTCTTCAGTTCAGCTTTCACCCCACACTACAGGCTCCTCTTGCTTCTCCTCCATACTTTTCTTGTTCATTACGTGTGCCCATAGAAACTTCTGCATATTTTACTACTGACATTATTACATTATATAATGCACGTGTTTAGATGTGTATTCCCACCAGTCTGAAGTAAACAATCATTATTAAATCTTTATGCCTAGCAATGTGCCTGACATACGGTACTAGCTCAATAACTATTGAGCTGTTATCTGCGACAATAAATGACTGTCCTGAAGGTGTGGTGGTGTTGGTTTAGTTGCTTAGTCATCTCCGACCTTGCAGCCCCATGGACTGTAGCCTGCCAGGTTCCTCTGTCCCTGGGATTTCCTAGGCAAGCATATTGGAGTGGGTTGCCATTTCTTTTTTCATGGGATCTTCCCAACCCAGGGGTCGAACCCAAGTCTTCTGCATTGTTGGCAGATTATTTACCACTGAGCCACCAGGGAAACCAATCTTGGAAGCACACAGTAAATATTGACTAAATCGATGTCTACAACAACAAGAAATTACTCTGAAGGAAACATTAACATAACTATTCCCTTAAGTGCTTAAAGTATATATATTTAATAATTTTGTGTTAATTAAAGCAGTGATATAGAAAGCAAAAATATGTCTTTTCAGAAATATTTTTTTGATGCCTATAGAGGTATGCACATTTTAATATTAAGGTTACTTCTATCAGTAATGCTTTGAAGTTCCATCTTCCCAAGTTTAATTTGGTTTAATAATATGCTGCCATATATTCCAATTTTACCATTTTATTCTTTTTCATAGAAAAAAATTATTAGGATCTATGATTTGAGTTGCTTTTATGTGTTTTTAGATAATCAACTAGACTTACTCCATTATTCTTTACCAGAGTGAACAACTGAATGCATTTTTATCATCTTGGTGAGTTTTAGTAATGCAGTTTCTAAATCAAAATCATTACAACTTTATAGATTAGGTTACCAAAAAAGAGTATTCCACCAATTAAAAATTAGCATAATTGACACTGTCTGAAATTCCATACCCTTACTAAATGCCATAAAATGCAATTAAGAGCTCCCCAGTATGAAAAAAACCCCTCAACCTGAGTATATAAAACACATATATTATATAAAGTTATTAAAATCAGTAAACTACATTATTTTCTTCATTAAAACAGTTTCATGATAAATTGTTTCTAGCCATGATGACTAGTATAAACGCTAAAATATTTATTATTATACATTTGCAACTAGTTCTTTCTCTTAATCCTATCTAAGCCTTTCTTTTCTACATAAAAACAAATAAAAGCAATTTATTTAAAGTTCTCTGACATTGAAAATCAAAGTAATAAATTACTAAAATGACAAAGGGACACATTTTGTTAAAGCATACAAAATTCCATCAAGTAAAATTCAGATTGAGAATTGATTATCCAGCTTCTGTTATATAAGAATCTATGTTGTTTGTCTTCAAGGAACAAAATATACACATATGATTTTATAGAAATGGATAACATTGTCTCCAAGCAAATCACTTGAATTCAGATAGACCATTATTCAAACATATTACTTGAGAGATGTTACTTAATAAAAGAAAAGGGCATTTTCTCATTATAACACTGCTTTTAGAACTAAAGGGAAACAATCATGTAATTTTTGTGATGCTTATATCAGAATTTTTACATACTGTTTTTCTAATTTTGCTCAAGTTCTGCCTTTAACATTGTGCTCAGGTGCAACAATCTATCCACAGACATGACTGTTCTTTTCTTACCTGAAATGAAGTAATTGGATATATATTAACATGTGCCTCATTCCATCGTTGTCCTTTGTTCCCACTTGAAGACCACAGTGGATTCTCTATGGTTGTCTGTCCTTTCAAACGTAGATAGACATTTAAAACACCTAAAAATAACAATGTAATTTTATTCTGTGTATTTATTTTGGCTTCATACTTGTTTCTCCGTAGCTGAGCACTCCTAAACTTTTAAAAATGAAATTTCGTGGAATACTCCAGTGTCTCCTCTTCCTCTCTCATTTCCAATCTTGCTGTTAGGATACTTGGCATACATGGCGGGTCTCCAGAAGTGATCACATGCTAATCTGTAGAACCTCTGAATGTTATCTTATATGGCAAAGAGACTTTGCAGATATGATTAAATTAAGAATTTTATTAAGAAGATTATTTCAAATAATCTCAGTGGGCCCTATGTTTAATCACATATATCTTTTTTTCTAAGATGGAGAGAAGGTCATGTGAAAGAGAAGATGCAACACTGCTGGTTTTGAAAATGAATGAAGGAGCCACCAGCTGAATGCAAGCAGCCTTTGGAAGCTAGAGATGACAAACAGACAGATTCTCCCCTAGAGCCTTCAGAAGACAGCAACCCTGCTGACATCTTGATTTTAGCTCCATTATACTCATTTTAAATTTCTGTTCTCTAGAACTTTAAGATAACACATGTGGTTGTTTTAAGTCATGAGTGTGTGGTAATTTTTGTACAGTGGCAACAGAAAACTAATACAGCATGTAATCATGTACTGTCTATAATGGTCAAAGTTTATCGAATTTTTTATCATCAGTTAACATCAGTCTTAGTTCATTTTCAATTTACTTTTCATTCACATCTCTTTTTCCCTAAAGGAATTGTCTCAATAAAAAATGAAAACGGGTTTTGTCTCATGATTTGATATATCTCAACAGTCTCATGTCCTGCACATAGTACTAACAGTAATGATGATAATAATAATATGATATGTTGAACACTTCAGGTAAGAAATGAATCCTCTCAATAATTCTGTGAAGTACTTAATGCTGTTATCCTCATGTTATAGATAAGAAAACTTAGATTGATTCAGTAATTTGTCTTATATCATTCAGTAAGAAAATAGCGGAGGCAGAATTTGAACCCATTGAGTTTTAAAATCTGGTATCTTAATGCTAGGAAATCAGTATTTTAATAGATGTAATTTTAAAAGTCAGCTTTATTGAGGTGTAATTTATACACAATAAAATTCATTTTAAATGCACAAGTCAATAATATTTGATCAATATATATTATAGTGTAAGCATCAATTCAGCCAAGATACAGAGCATGGCAGGCCTCAGCGTCCCTCACTATCTCCTGGAGATTCCCCAGTTTCATATCCATTGAGTCGGTGGTGCTATCCAGACATCTCATTCTCTGTCATCCCCTTCTTCTCTTGACTTCAATCTTTCCCAGCATCAAGGCCTTTTCCAATGAGTGGACTCTTCACATCAGATGGCCAAAGTATTGGAGCTTAAGCTTCAGCATCAGTCCTTCTAATGAATATTCAGAGCTGGTTTCCTTTAGGATTGACTGGTTTGATCTCTTGCAGTCCAAGGGAATCTCAGGAGTCTTCTCATTGAAAGAATTGAAAGCATCAATTCTTCATTGCTCAGCCTTCTTTATGGTCCAATTACCACATCCACACATGACTACTGGAAAAACCATGGCTTTCACTATATGGACCATTGCTGGCAAAGTGATGTCCCTACTTTTTAATACACTGTCTAGGTTTGTCATAGCTTTTCTTCCAAGAAGAAAGTGTCTTTTACTTTCATGGCTGCAGTCACCATCTGTAGTGATTCTGGAGCCTAAGTAAATAAAGTCTGTCACTGTTTCCATTTTCCCCCCATCTATTTACCATGAAGTGATGGAACCCGATGCCATGATCTTA
This sequence comes from Redunca redunca, assembly GCA_006410935.1. NCBI lineage: Eukaryota > Metazoa > Chordata > Mammalia > Artiodactyla > Bovidae > Redunca > Redunca redunca. The sequence goes on from SJYQ01000672.1 coordinate 1,600,663, forward strand.
GTTTTTTGAATGCTGAGTTTTAAGTCAGCTTTTCACTCTTTTCTTTTACCTTCATCAGAGGCTCTTTAGTTCCTCTTCACTTTCTGTCATTAGGGTGATGTCATCTGCATATCTGAGGTGACTGATATTTCTCTTGGCAATCTTGATTCCAGGTTGCACTTCAAAACAGCCTGGCTTTTTTCATGATATCCTCTGCATAGAAGTTAAATAAGCAAGGTGACATATACAGCCTTGAAGTACTCCTTTTCCAATTTGGAACCAGTCTGTTGTTCTGTGCCCAGTTCTAACAGTTGCTTCTTGGCCTGCATACAGGTCTCTGAGGAGGCAGGTCAGGTGGTCTGGTATTCCCATCTCTAAGAATTTTCCAGTTTTTTGTGATCCACACAGTCAAAGGCTTTAACATAGTCAATGAAACAGAAGTAGATGTTTTTCTAGAATTCCCTTGCTTTTTCAGTGATCCAGTGGATGTTGGCAATTAGATCTCTGGTTCCTCTGCTTTTTCTAAATCTAGCTTGTATATCTGGAAGTTCTCAGTTCACATACTGTTGAAGGCTACCTTGAAGGATTTTGAGCACCACCTTGCTAGTGTGTGAGATGAGCACAGCTTATGTACAATTATATGTTATAAAGTAATTTATCCTTCAGATTTTTAGAGCAATTTTGCCTAATTATTTATTCATAAGACCACCTATATTCATATTATACACAAATGAATAAATACGAACACCTAATTTTGAACAATAAAAAAATTGCATTCTTTACATCATAACTTTCACTTTCTAACTGGATGAGCTTGATGTGGTCTCTTAATCTCTCTGCCTTAATTTCCTCATCTGGTAAATGATGATGAGTGTAACTAGCATAAGTTCTTTGTGGAAACTGAAATTAGTTATAGTATATAAACCATAAATTGTCTCAAACATTATCTTCAGTATATTTTATCTATCGAGATATCAAATACTACCTCTCTATTTCTCTCTCAATGCAATAGATTACATCAGTATACATTTCTTAATGTTGAACTATGAGTATACTACAGGAATAACTTTGTAATAGACTACTGTTTTCTTATTAGGTTTTATTTGATTTGCTAGTATAGTCTTTAGAAGTAATGCATCTATATTTATATATAATATTATCCACTTTTCTTCCTTGTTTTATATTTCCATGTTGCATGTTCACTTTTGCTTCAGAATCTATCATCTTCTATCTTTTTCCATCAGTGTAAGAAATAGTCTCAGGCTTGTCCTTCATAGTACAGTACTGATTCATTTTCCACAATTTGGATTCTATCCTTCTGCTCCTAATATCATCTTGATCCAGCTGTATTATTTCTGATGTTACATTCTTTTCTGATCTTATCAAATTCCCTTTTATTTTGGTCCTTTATCTAATTCCTTTTTTTCTTGTTCCACTGTTGTATCATTCTTATCTTTTTTTTGTTTTATGCAGTTCATTTTACACTTTCTTGAAAATATAAATTGTCAGTAATTCTTCTTTGACAATATGTACTTATTTTACTGTGTACATGTTAGCCTCTTTTTATACTGTGGGATCAAGCCTGATTTTCTCTTTCTTTCTTTTTTATCTTCTTCCTTTTTATTCTTCTTAAATAGTTCTAAGTAATCCTGTGGCATTTTCCCTAAAACCACTAATGGGGCTTCTTTTATATGAACAGCATAGGTGTGGATTGTTAGCTCTTCCTCTAAAATTTAAAGTTATAGGCCAGGTGCATATGAGGTTTCACTACTATATAATGATTCAACAATCAAGAATAAATGGAAAAGCATTTGTACCTTTGAGCCTTTTAAGAGTTGAACTTTCTGGGGTTTTTTCCCCTATACTCAGTGAGCTATTGTAACAGGGAGTAGCTTTCTAAATTCATCTTCGCTAGACACTCAGTGAGGCTCAGTTTTTCTTGCTGGCTGGTGGTGGTCCCTTGTGCATCAGATATGTAATCTTATACCAAAAGGAAAAGTCACCACAGCACATATTTCTGTGTGGTGTAATTGCATTCTATTTTTAAACATGAATCCACAATGGGGAGTGCTCCCAAGGAAATCATGCCCAGATAAAGATAAACTGTGTTAAACATTAAAGTGATAATAATTTTTCGAACCTGCTGTCATTGGATGAACAAAGTGTTATATAACAAATACCTTTTGAAAATTATGTAGTGAAATAGTTTGTGTGGGGATTAAATAGGAAAGGACTGCTTGTCAATTCCATGGCCTGCCTCTAGCTATAACAATGATAACTGTGCTGAACTAAGATCATTTCTACTGATTTCTACTTAAACAGCATTGCTTTTCCAGAAAGGAAAGTATCAGTTATCTTACGTTAATTTTTTTTTTGTATTTCTTAAATGTATCACTTTAGCTTTTTTACCCAGTAGAGGTTTTCAATAGCTTGCATGTAAAAAAATGAAAGATGCTCTCCCTAAGCTACCAATTCAGTTCAAGTTGTTCCATACATTAAAAAATTACCACTGGATACTTTAGTAAATGAAGTACTGATGTAAATAGAAGGCAGTGAGTGAAATAACATTTTATACAAAGTCTTATTTCTCTTGGTAGCATGGCCTGCCATTTTGATTGCAGTGAAGGAATCAATCAATCCTGTCACCAAATCAATACACAGAAATATCTCTTAAATGTTAATAAAATGATGATATCCTATTCATTTTAATTAGGCTAACCAAACACTGTTTACTCTGTGTCTTTTATAATTTACTTTCATAAATACATACTTTTCAAATAATATACATATTAATAGATATGATGTACCACTACTGTATCAATAATAATAATTATTATATCAATATTTAATGTATTTTATCTCAGAGTATATGCTTTGCCTGT
>SJYQ01000672.1:1605933-1616605 GCA_006410935.1 Redunca redunca
GTTTCCCCATCTATTTCCCATGAAGTGATGGGACCAGATGCCATGATCTTAGTTTTCTGAATGTTGAGCTTTAAGCCAACTTTTTCACTCTCCTCTTTCACCTTCATCAAGAGGCTTTTTAGTTCCTCTTCACTTTCTGCCATAATGGTGGTGTCATCTGCATATCTGAGGTTATTGATAATTCTCCCGGCAATCTTGATTCCAGCTTGTGTTTCTTCCAGTCCAGCGTTTCTCATGATGTACTCTGCATATAAGTTAAATAAGCAGGGTGACAATATACAGCCTTGACGTACTCCTTTTCCTATTTGGAACCAATCTGTTGTTCCATGTCCAGTCCTAACTGTTGCTTCCTGACCTGCATATAGATTCAAGCTGTTGTTAATCAGGGAAGGGAGGGGATGTGAGACCAAGGAGAAATAAGCAGTGAAGAGCAGCCTTGAGGTAAGGTCCTGATTCCCCATCAAGGAATACACACAAAGATATCTTTGAGCTATTCCCAGGTATTGAAACCCTTCCAGGTAAGAGAAATGAACAATTACAAGCATGTAGACCCCAGACCAGTTAGACCCGAAGGTTGATGATACTGATTCCTACTTACACACCACAAACCCATCAGAAGAACATTGTTGTTGTTCAGCCACTAAACTATGTCTGACCCTGCTACCCTTTGGACTGCAGCATGCCAGACTCCTCTGTTCTTCACTATCTCCTGGAGTTTGCTCAAACTCATGTTCATTGAGTCGGTGATGCTATCTCACCATCTCATCCTCTGCTGCCCCCTTCTCTTTTTGCCTTCAATCTTTCCCAGCATTAGAAGAATGCCCATGGACTAACTGAGGCAGGAGGTAGATACTCTCCAACCCCAGGGTAAGGTGATAGGAAATTTATTCCCTGTAGACCCAAAGTCGAAGATGAGACTAGCAGGGAAACTAAGAAAGGAGACTGGGCCCTTCCCAACCACATATTTCTCATTTTCAAAGTCAGGAGACCTCCTCAATTACACATAAACAGAAAGTCTCCTTGGAGGTCAAAAAGGGAGAAATGCTAATTGATGTTAGTCTACCCATGGGTCTCTTCAGTAGAATCCTTCTTGGTTAAGAGATTCAAGTGCACACATGTGAAGATCCTGAGATATAACCAAACATGGTTCAGGTAAATGAAAACCAGAAAAAATGCCCCATAGAAGGAATTCAAACTGAGGTAGGAGGTAGATGAGTCCCACCAGGGTAAAGTGATAAGAGACTCATTCCCTGTTGATTGAAACTCCAAGATGAGACTAGCAGGACAGTTAAGGGAGGAGGCTGCGTCCTGCCCAGACCACATATTTCTCGTTCTCAAAGTCAGGAGACCTCCCTGACCACGTATGTGTGACAGCCTATCAGGCTGGCCACTACCCAGAAGCCCAAAATATAAACTTTGTAGTTGCTCAGGCACAAGGAATAAACTCCAAAATAGGGAGAATTATCATAGGACATAAACTCTGTAGACAAGGGATCACTCCAAGTCCTGGCAACTGGTCCACTCTCATTCAAAAGCCCTTCTCTGGCCATTTTGGGTTGGGTGCCCTGCACAGGGTATCATGGGAGCTAGATACATTGTCAGAAATCGATGAGAGAGGAGAGGATGCTTGAAACCTCATAGGGATCAAAGGGAATTTAGGGGATGCTCTGAACCCCTTCAGGTTAAAACCTCTTTGTAAATGTTTCCAGGACACTGTGTTTCATTCTAGGAGAACTCTCTTGTTCTTGGTTGCAAGTTACTCAACATGGAAGGATCCCTTTCAAAGCCAGAAGAAACATCTCTGGAGTGTTTCCTTAAGAATTGGAAATTCTTAAATCAAAGAGTTAAAAAAGGAGGAACTTAAATTGTACTGTAGCAGCGCCTGGCCTTTGTATGCATTGAGGAATGGAGAAAATGGCCTGAAAATGAGTCTCTAAATCATAAAACCATTCTGCAATTGGATCTTTATTGCTGAGGATGGTAAAGTGGAGTGAGGTTCCCTACTTTTAGGCCTTAATGGTCCTTTACCAAATCAAATTGCCAACATCAACTGGATCATGGAAAAAGCAAGAGAGTTCCAGAAAAACATTTATTTCTGCTTTATTGACTATGCCAAAGCCTTTGACTGTGTGGACCACAATAAACTGTGGAAAATTCTGAAAGAAATGGGAATACCAGACTACCTGACCTGCCTCTTGAGAAATCGATATGCAGGTCAGGAAGCAACAGTTAGAACTGGACATGGAACAACAGATTGGTTCCAAATAGGAAAAGGAGTACATCAAGGCTGTATATTGTCACCCTGCTTATTTAACTTATATACAGAGTACATCATGAGAAACGCTGGACTGGAAGAAGCACAAGCTGGAATCAAGATTGCCGGGAGAATTATCAATCACCTCAGATATGCAGATGACACCACCATTATGGCAGAAAGTAAAGAGGAGCTAGAGGAGCTAAAAAGCCTCTTGATGAAAATGAAAGAGGAGAGCAAAAAAGTTGGCTTAAAGATCAACATTCAGAAAACTAAGATCATGGCATCCGGTCCCATCACTTCATGGGAAATAGATGGGGAAACAGTGGAAACAGGGGCAGATTTTATTTTTGGGGGCTCCAAAATCACTGCAGATGGTGATTGCAGCCATGAAATTAAAAGACGCTTACTCCTTGGAAGAAAAGTTATGACCAACCTAGATAGTATATTCAAAAGCAGAGACATTACTTTGCCGACTAAGGTCCATCTAGTCAAGGCTATGGTTTTTCCAGTGATCATGTATGGATGTGAGAGTTGGACTGTGAAGAAGGCTGAGCGCTGAAGAATTGATATGTTTGAACTGTGGTGTTGGAGAAGACTCTTGAGAGTCCCTTGGACTGCAAGGAGATCCAACCAGTCCATTCTGAAGGAGATCAATCCTAGGATTTCTTTGGAAGGAATGATGCTGAAGCTGAAACTCCAGTACTTTGGACACCTGATGCGAAGAGTTGACTCATTGGAAAAGACTCTGATGCTGGGAGGGATTGGGGGCAGGAGGAGAAGGGGACGACCCAGGTTGAGATGGCTGGATGGCATCATGGACACGATGGACGTGAGTCTGAGTGAACTCTGGGAGATGGTGATGGACAGGGAGGCCTGGTGTGCTGCGATTCATGGGGTCGCAAATAGTTGGACACGACTGAGTGACTGAACTGAACTGAACCCTACACAGCTCTTGTAATTTAAAACCTGGAGAACCAGAAGACTCTCCTGACATTTTAGACGATGTCTTTCTAAGCTCTTCCATCTCTCCAGGGAGGAAACCTAGCTCTTCCTTTTCCTGACAATATCCCTACATCTCTAGAGCTATCTACTTCTCCCAGTCCCTCCAACTGATCCCAAACTCCACCTCTTTATGTCCTTCCATACCATCTGTTACCCCAAGAAACAGAAGTCAGTCCTGCTGGGGTAAGTTACAGTAGGGCTTCCTATCACCCAGGATCAGGGAAATTATGCCCTCTTAAGGAAGTGACAAATGGCAAAGAGACAATTAGAGTACACGTGACCTTCATTTTAACTGACTTAGCTCAATACAAACAGAAACTGGGTCAATTTTTGAAGACCCTAGTAAGTTTACTGAAGGCTTTCATGCCCTCACCCTGGTCTATGATTTAACTTGGAAGATGTTCAAGTAGCTCTGTCTACCTGCTATACCCCTGAGGAAAACACAGAATCTGGACAGCAGCTAGGGGCATGCTGATCAGCTTGCCAGAGTCCAATCTGAACATTATGCTATGAGTGGAGATGTAGTCCTGAATCAGGAACACTTTTGGAATCATAATTCTTGGGAGGGTACAAAGCCAAGAAGCACATGATCCAATGTATATTAGAAGGCATGAGAAAGTATATCAAAAAATGAGTTAACTATGAAAAGGTTAAAGGAGTGACCCAAGGGGGGAAAAAATCCAGCCCTCTTTCATGGGTGGCTTGTGGAGGCATTTAGATAATATACTAATATATTGCATGCAGATCCCCCCATTTCCAAAGGTCATTCTCTGCTGGGACAGCATTTTATTAGCCAGTTTGCCACTCAAATTGGGTGGAAACTCCCAAAGTTACAATATGGCCTACAAACATCCATTCCCCAGCATTTAGATGTGGCCTATTGGGGTATTGGTATAATAATGGAGACCAAGATCAGGAGAAAGAGAGAAACCAACAAGAGAAAAGACAGGACAGTGTTCATGCACAACTGATAACTGTTGCTATCAGCCATGCCTTGCTATCAACCCAATGGGGATGATAAAGTCCATCTACCCATCTGGAGGTAAGACCAGCAAGGGGAAATGCTGTTACTACAATGCACGTCAACCAGCCCCAGGGCCTGAGAGTGCCAGAAAAAGTCCCCTGGGCCATGCCCAACCTGCAAAACAAACAGGTCATTGGAAGAGGGACTGTCCTCAGTCTGGAAGGAGAAGTGGGGTGCCCACTCTGGAGATGGCCATGCTGAATGACTGAGGTGGCCTGGGGATTCTTGTGGCTCCTCCCAACCAGATGCCTATTTTGATGGATGAGCCCTGGGGAGTCCTTGACATGGCAGCTAAGAAAATCAATTTCTTAATTGATACAGGAGCTACTTCAGTTCAGTTCAGTTCAATCGCTCAGTCGTATTCGACTCTTTGTGACCCCATGAATCACAGCACGCCAGGCCTCCCTGTCCATCAACTCCCAGAGTTCACTCAGACTCATGTCCATTGAGTCAGTGATGCCATCCAGCCATCTCATCCTCTGTCATCCCCTTCTCCTCCTGCCCCCAATCCCTCCCAGCATCAGAGTCTTTTCCAATGAGTCAACTCTTCGCATGAGCTGGCCAAAGTACTGGAGTTTCAGCTTTAGCATCGTTCCTTCCAAAGAAATCCCAGGGCTGATCTCCTTCAGAATGGACTGGTTGGATCTCCTTGCAGTCCAAGGGACTCTCAAGAGTCTTCTCCAACACCACAGTTCAAAAGCATCAATTCTTCGGCGCTCAGCCTTCTTCACAGTCCAACTCTCACATCCATACATGACCACTGGAAAAACCATAGCCTTGACTAGACGGACCTTAGTCGGCAAAGTAATGTCTGCTTTTGAATATACTATCTAGGTTGGGCATAACTTTTCTTCCGAGGAGTAAGTGTCTTTTAATTTCATGGCTGCAGTCACCATCTGCAGTGATTTTGAGCCCCCCAAAATAAAGTCTGCCCCTGTTTCCACTGTTTCCCCATCTATTTCCCATGAAGTGATGGGACCAGATGCCATGATCTTCGTTTGCTGAATGTTGAGCTTTAAGCCAACTTTTTCACTTTCCACTTTCACTTTCATCAATAGGCTTTTTAATTCCGCTTAACTTTCAGCTATAATGGTGGTGTCATCTGCATATCTGAGGTTATTGATATTTCTCCCGGCAATCTTGATTCTAGCTTGTGTTTCTTCCAGTCCAGTGTTTCTCATGATGTACTCTGTATATAAGTTAAATAAGCAGGGTGACAATATACAGCCTTGACATACTCCGTTTTCTATTTGAAACCAGTCTGTTGTTCCATGTCCAGTTCTAACTGTTGCTTCCTGACCTGCATATAGATTTCTCAAGAGGCAGGTCAGGTGGTTTGGTATTCCCATCTCTTTCAGAATTTTCCAGTTTATTGTGATCCACATAGTCAAAGACTTTGGCATAGTCAATAAAGCAGAAATAGATGTTTTTCTGGAACTCTCTTGCTTTTTCCATAATCTAGCGGATGTTGGCAATTTGTTCTCTGGTACCTCTGCCTTTTTTAAAACCAGCTTGAACATTAGGAAGTTCACAGTTCACGTATTGCTGAAGCCTGGCTTGGAGAATTTTGAGCATTACTTTACTAGCATGTGAGATGAGTGCAATTGTGCGGTAGTTTGAGCATTTTTTGGCATTGCCTTTCTTTGGAATTGGAATGAAAACTGACCTTTTCCAGTCCTGTGGCCACTGCTGAGGTTTCCAAATTTGCTGGCATATTGAGTGCAGCACTTTTACAGCATCATCTTTCACTCTGTGTTAATATTTCACACTGGGTCTCTCTCCTCTGAAAGCTGCACTGTGACTGGTATCAATGGTAAATCTTGCACTCATTATTTCACTGGACCTCTCACTTGCCAATTTTAGCAGAAGTTGATTCCAATGCCTTTCCAGTTGTGCCTCAGTGTCCTACCCCTCTCCTTGGGAGGGACCTTCTGAGTACCCTCGGGGCCATACTCAGGTTAGGAGGCCCCATGCAGCCCCTTATTTTGACTCTGACTGAGCCAGTCCATGGCTTCCCAGGTGGTTAAGTGGTAGAGAAGCCTCCTGCCAATTCAGGAGCTCCAGGAGGCCCGGGTTCAATCCCTGGGTAGGGAAGATCCGCTGGAGAAGGCAATGACAACCCACTCCAGTCACCTTGCCTGGAAAATCTCATGGACAGAGGAGCCTGGTAGGCTACAGTCCAGGGGGTTGCAGAGTCAGCCACGACAGGAACTGAGCACGCACTCAGAAACCGCCTATCCTAACAAGAAACAATATCCTAAAAAGGTGAAAGCGAAGAAGGGTTTATAACACTTGGTAGATAGATTCTGAAGGCCTCTTGGTGTCCTGCCAGTCTCCATACAACACTCCTATTCCAGTTGTTGAGCCAGATGGGGTCTATAGAATGGTATAAGACCTCAGAGCAGTAAATAACACAGTAGTCCCTATACATTCCCTTGTGGACAATCTTTATAGCACGTTAGCCCAAATCCCTGAGAATGTTAAACAGTTTACTGTACTCAATCTCAGGGATGCCGCCTTTTGTATCCCAGTTCATTCCTCATCACAACATCGTTTGTCCTCAAATGGACTAATACTGACTCAGGCCAAATGCAACAATACACCTGGACAGTATTGCCTCAGGGGGTTGGGGACAGCACACACCTGTTCACCCAGGCCCTAGGAAAGGAACTAAGGGAAATAAATCTAAAAAGAGGTGCTTTTCTATAGTACACAGAAGATATATTAATATCTAGTCTCTCCATGGGGTCCTCAGATCAAAATACCATCGAAGGCCATAATTTCCTTAGGCCCCAGGGTTACAGAGTCTCTCAGAAAGAGGCACACATCTCAAAGCAACAAGTTAAATATCTGGGATATATTTTAAACCCCATAATAGACAGTTATCTCCAAAGAGAAAACAAGCTATATTAGGCCTAAGCTGCTCCAAAGACAAAGAAACATCTCTGTACCTTTTGGAGCATGGCAGGATTTTATAGAATTTGGATTCCAGGATTTGGGCTAATGGCTAAGCTCCTGTATGAAGCCACTAAAGGCCCAGATACAGAACTGTTACTTTGAAACAGGGAGCAGGAACAGGCTTTTAATGATATCAAGCAAGTTCTCAACAGAGTCCCTGTTTTGGGTCTCCCCAATTTGAGAAAGGCATTCACCTTGTATGTCACTAAAAAGCAAAGGACAGTTTTGGGGTTCCTTATACAGAAGCTAGGGGAAGCACCTCAGCCTATAGGATACTTTTTCAAGCAACTAGATAGACTCCCTGCCCCTAGGTTGGCCTGCCTGCTTCCAGATGGTAGCTGCCATATATTTATTGGTGAAAGAAGCGAATAAGCTTACCTTTGAACAGCTGCTGAAAGTCCAAACCCCTCATCAAGTACAAGGGATCTTAGTGATAAAAGGCTACCATGGGCTAACTGGAGGCCACCTTATCAATTACCAGGCTTTGCTCCTTGACTTCCCAGAGCTAACTCTCAAAATCTGCCACACTCTTAACCCAGCTACCTTAATGCCTGCCAAAAGCTCAGAGCTAACATCTTCCTGCCTCGAAACCCTTGACCAGGTCTATGCCTGTAGGTCTGACCTAACAGTCTGGGCTGGAGAAAACCAACAGTTCACTGACGGCAGTAGTTTGGTTAGAGGTGGGGTCAGGAGGGCAGGGTATGCTATCGTGAGCACTCATTGTGTCACGGAAGCAAAACCTTTGCCACCAATCACCTTGGCCTAAAAGGCTGAACTGATAGACTAATCCAAGTCTTAATCCTAGGGGAAGGATACATACACAGACTCAAAATATGCCTTCCTTGTTTTATGTACCCATACAGCTCTCTGGAAAGAGAGAGGACTTCTAAATGCAAGAAACATCCCTATAAAATATGAGACTGAGATCTTATATCTCACAGAAAGAATCCAAAAACTGAAACAGGCAGTAGTCATTCACTGCCACAGGCACCAAAGGGGAAATTCTCAAAGTTCCCAAGGAAACCACAGGGCAGATGGGGAAGCGAAGGAAGCAGCCCTGATGCCCACAGCCACAATGGCTCTAGCCCCATCTCTTACCCCTTCTAACATTATACTTGGGTACTTGACTTCCAAAGAGAACTGGGAAACAGATAGAGAGGGACTGAGGGAATGGATGGCTGGTGGCACATAGATCAGAAATTGCTCATAAGTCTCTGACCAATGGAAAATTGTTAAAGGGCTATAGAATTCTCTCCATCTGGGGAGAGATGCAATGTTTATGATTGTTTTCCTACTTTTTACAGGGAAAGAGTTCCTAGAGACAATTAAAAGAGTCACTTAAGTCTGTGCCCTATGCATCACCCATAATCCAGGAGGCAATGTCAAGCCTCCTCCACTTGTTACCCAGGAGAGAACTGGCAAATAGATTCCACTCAGATGCCCTCCTTCCAGGGCTTCACATACTTACTAGTCATTAAAGACATTTTTACTGGATGAATAGAGGCCTTCCCTACTAGAACAGAGAAGGCAACTCAAGTAGATTTCAGTTGCCCTCCCACCTTCAGAGTGACAATGGACCTTCGTTTGTAGCAAAGGTCACACAACAGCTTTAGCAGGCTTTAGGAATTAAATTTACCACCTCCATTTGTCCTAGAGACCTCAGTCCTCAAGAAAAGATGAACAGACTAATCACACTCTAAAGAAAATCTTGGGCAAACTCTGTCTGGAAATATCAGTCATGCTATTGCCTGCTGCGAATAGCCCTCTTAAAGGTCAGGGCAGCTCCTAAAACATCCACTAAATTGAGTCATTGTGAAATGATATAAGGAATGGAAGACCATTCCTTACTCTGGACATGTTAACTGACCCAGAAACCCCAGCTCATCTTAAACACGTTATAAACTAAGGCCCAATTCAGAAGGCTTTGCAAGCATATGGCAACAGGGTGCAGCCCTCTCCAGATGACAGTCCCAGGTCTTGTTGTTTTGCTGTTGTTCAGTCCCTAAATCTTGTCCGAGTCTTTGTGAGCCCCATGGCCTGTAGCCCACCAGGCTCATCTGTCCATGGGATTCTCCAGGCAAGAATACTGGAGCATGTTGCCATTTCCTTCTCCCAAGGGATCTTCCTGATCCAGAGGTCAAACCTGCGTCTCTTGCATCAGCAGACAGATTCTTTACAATCAGTCACCTGGGAAGCCAGCTTTTCTATACCTATTTCCCCTATCTACAGGTTGTGAACCAAAACTCGAAGACAAGAACTCAGTACAAATAAGCGAGGAGGCTAGGTCCTTTTCAGACCACATATTTGTCATTCTAGAAATCAGGAGACTTCCCTAAATACAGAAGAACAGAAAGACCCTTTGGAGGTCAAAAGGGAAAAGATGCTACTGATACCAGGCTACCCATAGGCCTCTTCAGTAGGATCCATCTTGGCTAAAAGATCCGAGTATACACATGTGTGGATCCTGAGATACACCAAATATGAACTCGGAAGCAGGCAAATCAAAAAGACTGGCTAAAAAATTTAAGAAAAAAAAAGAAAGTGATATACAATAAAAGAATTCAAACCACCATAAGGGTGGGACTCAGGGATTCTCTAAGTCTGCCTGTGTGTCTATCCACACACATACAGTATTCTTTTCCTCCTAATAAATACTTTACTTGCTTCACTACTTTCTGTCTTTGTGGGAATTCTTTTCTGCAAAGCCAAGGGTCAGGGTCTTGTTACTGGTCTGGTGGCTAGGATTCAGTGTTTTCACTGTACAACCTGGCCTCAATCTCTGGCTGGAGAACTGAATCCCCACTCTGAGCTGCTGCAGGTAGAGGCCTCAAAGATCATGATTACGCCTTCTTTGAGTAATTAGTATCAAACTTCTCAATATCTTCCCTAAGCTGGGACACACAGTTTTAAGGGCATTAGCTTACTACAGCTCCCTTTGCCTGGCAAAGTAATAAAGCTATCATTTTATGAATAAATGAGTGTTTAATTGCTTGCTGCTGCTGCTGCTAAGTTGCTTCAGTGTGTCTGACTCTGTGCGACCCCATAGACGGCAGCCCACCAGGCTCCCCTGTCCCTGGGATTCTCCAGGCAAGAACCTTGGAGTGGGTTGCCATTTCCTTCTCCAATGCATGAAAGTGAAAAGTGAAAGTAAAGTTGCTGAGTCCTGTCCAACTCTTAGTGACCCCATGGACTGCAGCCTACCAGGCTCTTCCATCCATGGGATTTTCCAGGCAAGAGTACTGGAGCTTAGTCCTGTCCAAATCTTTGTGACTCCATGGACTGTAACCCACTAGACTCCTCTGTCCATGGAATTCTCCAGGCAAGAATACTGGAGTGGGTTGCTATTTCCTTTTCCAGGGGATTTTCCCCACCCAGGAAGCTCCTCGCATCTCTTCAATTGCAGGGCTTTTTTTTTTTTTTTTTTTTTTTTT
>SJYQ01000672.1:1616784-1629750 GCA_006410935.1 Redunca redunca
TGAGAAACCAAAGCTTTCAACTTATTTGCTTACCATTAATTCAACTGATGAAATAATACTGTTTATTAATTACACTGAAAATGAGATGTATATTTGAAACATCAGATTTTCTCAGTCACATTGTTAATTTTGTTTAAACATCCTTCTACAATACCTTAAACATCCCCAAGAAAAAGAAATGCAAAAAGGCAAAATGGTTGTCTGACTAGGCCTTACAAATAGCTGAGAAAAAAAGAGAAGCTAACGGCAAAGGATAAAAGGAAAGATATAAGCATCTGAATGTAGAGTTCCAAAGAATAGCAAGAAGAGATAAGAAAGCCTTCCTCAGTGATCAATGCAAAGAAATAGAGGAAAATAAGAGAATGGGAAAGACTAGAGATCTCTTCAAGAAAATTAGAGATACCAAGGGAATATTTCATGCAAAGATGTGCTCAGTAAAGGACAGAAATGGTATGGACCTAACAGAAGCAGAAGATATTAAGAGGTGGCAAGCATACACAGAAGAACTGTACAAAAAAGATCTTCACGACCCAGATAATCACGATGGTGTGATCACTCACTTAGAGCCAGACATCCTGGACTGTGAAGTCAAGTGGGCCTTAGGAAGCATCACTACAAACAAAGCTAGTGGAGGTGATAGAATTCCAGTGGAGCTATTTCAAATCTTCAAAGATGATGCTGTGAAAGTGTTGCACTCAATATGCCAGCAAATCTGGAAAACTCAGCAGTGGCCACGGGACTGGAAAAGATTAGTTTTCATTCCAATGCCAAAGAAAGGCAATGCCAAAGAATGCTCAAACTACAGCACAATTGTACTCATCTCACACGCTAGTAAAGTAATGCTCAAAATTCTCCAAGCCAGGCTTCAACAGTATGTGAACTGTGAAATTCCAATTGTTCAAGCTGGATTTAGAAAAGGCAGAGGAACTAGAACTCAAATTGCAACATCTGCTGGATCATGGAAAAAGCAAGAGAGTTCCAGAAAAACATCTATTTCTGGTTTATTGACTATGCCAAAGCCTTTGACTGTGTGGAATACAATCAACTGTGGAAAACTCTTAGATGAGAATATCAGGCCACCTGACTTGCCTTCTGAGAAATCTGTATGCAGGTTGAGAAGCAACAGTTAGAACTAGACATGGAACAACAGACTGGTTCCAAATTGGGAGAGGAGTACATCCAGGCTGTATATTGTCACCCTGCTTATTTAACTTATATTCAGAATACATCATGCAAAATGCCGGGCTGGATAAAGCACAAGCTGGAATCAAGACTTCCAGAAGAAATATCAATAACCTGAGAATTGGAGATGACACCACCTTTGTGGCAGAGAGCAAAGAAAAACTAAAGAACCTCTTGATGAAAGTGAAAGAGGAGAGTGAAAAATTTGGCTTAAAACTTATCATTCAGAAAACTAAGATTGTGGCATCTGGTCCCATCACTTCATGGCAGATAGATGGGAAAACAATGGAAACAGTGAGAGACTCTATTTTGGGGGCTCCAAAAATCACTGCAGATGGTGACTGCAGCCATGAAATTAAAAGACGCTTTCTCCTTGGAAGAAATCTATGACCAAACTAGACAGTGTATTGAAAAGCAGAGACTTTACTTTGCCAACCAAGGTCCATCTAGTCAAAGCTATGGTTTTTCCAGTAGTCATGTATGGATGTGAGAGTTGGACTATAAAGAAAGCTGAGCACCGATGAATTGATGCTGTTGAATTGTGGTTTGGTCAAGATTCTTGAGAGTCCCTTGGACTGTAAGGAGATCCAAGCAATCAATCCTAAAGGAAATCAGTCCTGAATATTCATTTGGAAGGACTGATGCTGAAGCTGAAACTCCAATACTTTGGCCACCTGATGCAAGGAGCCAACTCATTGGAAAAGATCCTGATGCTGGGAAAGATTGAAGGCGGGAGGTGAAGGGAAAGGCAGAGGATGACATACTTGGATGGCATCACTGATGCAGTGGACATGCATTTGAGTAGGCTCTGGGAGTTGGTGATGGACAGGGAGCCTGGTGTGTTGCACTCTGTGGGGTCTCAAAGAGTCCTACGTGACTGAGTGACTGAACTGACTATACCTTGCCTGAGAGAATGTAGGGGAGCAGAATTTGCCACTCTAAAACATGTCTCCTTGACATATTGTTTTAAGCCTCTTATTTTCTGAAAATCAGCAGAAATGGGAAATTCTCTGAAAAGCAAGTAGGAGCTGCTGCTTGGTAAGAAACATGTATATTTATAAGGGAAATCTCCATCTGTAAGCCTGGGCATACATATGCATGCCTGCATGCATGCCAAATCACTTCAGTTGTATAAGACTCTTTGAGACCTGAAGGACCACAGCCCGCCAGGCTCCTCTGTGCATGGGATTCTCCAAGCAAGAATACTGCTTTGCGTTGCCATTTCCTCCTCCAGGGGATGGATCTTCCTAACCCAGGGATTAACCCACACTTCTTAAATCTCCTGCATTGGCAGGTGGAGTCTTTACCACTAGAGCCACCTGGGAAGCCCACGTAAGAAAGAGGAAACCAAATCTCTGGAAAGGCTTAGCAATGGTGAAGGTAAATACTTAAATCTGCATCACAATCACCCTTGATTACTGCACTTTTCCTCTTAAAAATGACTCCCCAGCCTCAACATCCTCTTGTCTATAGCAGAGAAGGTTATTTAAAATGAGGACTTTGGTCATTTCCTCATTTAGTCATTTGGTTACTGTTTTTCAGGGTCTCTCTCCTGTATACAGATTACAAAACTCTGTGTGATTTTTCTCCTGTTAATTTATCTCATGTCAATTTAATTCTTAGACCAGTCAGAACCCAGAAAGATAGAGGAAAATTTCTTCCTCCTCTGCAATACCATCATCAATGAATAATTAAGTAGGAAGAAACTATATTTAGGGGTAACTCGTGGTTCATAATTGGAGACTTAAAAGGTAAATGTACTAGATGTTACATATAGTCTTGTTGGAGAGTCTGTGACAAGGTTCTGTATTAATATTTTGATTATAAGTGGTAATAAATCAGGGTTAAATTCTATCCACCACCCCCTTAGAAATACAGCTTAATTTAACAAAGCAATTTAGGGAATTAACGTCTTCTTTTTACCTCATTATTTCCTCACTGATGACACTGGCATTAGCAGTATTAACCAAAAACAAGACTTCGCTAAAAGCATTATCATTATCTAATTCTTAACAGAAAGAGTACTTTAATATCAATTATTAACAAATACCCCACTGTTGGTAATTATTCTCTTGTATTTAAGTGTAGAATATTAAACAACCTTATCTAGACTCTCAGCTACCTGAGAATTGTCTTTTGCAAGGGCCTTAATTCTGAGAAGTGGTCCAAATGCAAGTGTCTCAAAATTACACGTTTATTTTGCTGAAGTACTTCTATAGTCAATGTAATTAAGACTCTAAAATAATAGCATCTTAAGTTTGTTTTTTTTTCCCCCAGGCTCAAACTGTCTCTCACATGGTGTTTAACTCCAAAGGGGGGATAAAAAACTGTGTGAGCAGATTTTCTGTTTGCTGAATGTATTTGAAATATAAGCAAAAATGTCGATTTAAAATTACTGATCAGAAGAAATATAATCTTTGCCTAAAACAAGAATACAAATCAGACACCTAAATTCATGCAAAAAAATGTCAGTTTTGTTTTCTTTAAATCTTGTATAAAAACATTTAAGTCTCCATTTAAAAATCTTTGAATGTCAGCATGGAGAAAGCTTTAATTCAGCTATTGCTAAAGGATAAACTGAATATCATATTAAGAGAAACTTATCAAGAGTTTAATTTCAGATTCATTAAATTTTATTTTTACATTTTGTTAGATCTTCATAACGCAACATATCTATATCACAATATTTAGGCTGAAAACTCAAATTTTATTATCTAATGTATTATGCCCTATTAGCATATTCAATTTTTATTGTACATGTTTTATGGTTTTCTAAAAGTTCTAAGTGAAGATATTGCTGAGAGTATAGCAATATCTATATAGTATAGCAATATTTGGGCTTCCCAGGTGACATTAGTGGGAAGGAACCCACCTGCCAATGCAATAGACAGTAAGAGAGGTAAATTCAATCCCTGGGTTGGGAAGATCCCCTGCAAGAAGGCATGGCTCCAGTACTCCTGCTTGGAGAATCCCATGGACAGAGGAGTCTGGCAGGCTACAGTCCATACAGTCACACAGAGTCGGACACGACTTAAGTGACTTAGCACACATGCATGTAGCACTGTCTATATTGCTTACAGCTACTGAGTCCTTTCACCAAGTACTGAGTACTTTCATAAAGTTAAGTTTCCTTTTGAATTAATTGTTAAGAAATATGCGACACTTTTGTTTTAGTCTATGGTTAAGCTGCCATAAAACTTAAATTCACAATCAAGTTGTAAATGATTAACTCCCATTTTTTCTCCAACCTATCCTATAAGGTCTTGGTGAAACTACTTTCCATTTTTAACCTAAACTCATACTTTCATTTCCCTCATTTTGTCACTCTTCTAGAAGTTAGAAGTTAAAGTACCTATTTGTATCATTTGCAAAACTCTACTGAGCAATTTGTTTTTTCCAGAAGATCAAATATGAATAAATCATGCTTATTTCTCTCGAGGAGCTTATGGTCTATCAGGGGTCAGGGTAACAACAAACATGTGTACCAAACATGTGTACAAAGATGTGTACCAAGTGTTATGAGAACAGAATGAGCATCACCATAATGATGATGGGGAAGAAGTTTAGCAAATGTCCTTGAGCTGGATTTTGAAGGAAGAATAGGAGTTACCTAGATGATTAAAGAGAAGTACCACTTCTACCATATGTTTTAAAAAACATTCATTTACTTAATAAATATTGATGGAGAGGTCACTTAAACATTTACATTTGCAGAGTACCACATGATGGGAAGAAACATTGTTTCTGCTCTCCCGAAGCATACAGTTCAAGTAGGATTTAAAAAAAGAGAGAGAGAGAGTGGGAGAGAGACCGTAAAGAAGCCCTAGATACAACACAGATCAATTTGGAGAAATTCATGCAGAATTGGAATAAATGAGGGAGCCTTCCCAAGGAGAAGCCAGAGGAGCATGCATCCCTGAGGTCATTATGTTATTAGTTTTAGAGAATGATCTTTGCCCCCCAGAAACTTGGAGCTTAAGAGACAGCAAGGACAGTAGTTAGCAGACTAATTCGGTACAATACACAAGAAGCGATGGAGAGGGACTTTCCTGGCGGTCCAGTGGCTGATACTATATGCTCCCAGTGCAGGGGGCCGGGCTTTGATCCTTGGTCAGGGAACTAGATCCCACAAGCCACAGCTCAGAGCCTGATGCAGAAACGAAGTTCAAAGTTTCCTGTGTCACAATAAGACCCAGTGCAGCCAAGTAAATAAATATGGTATTTTCAAAAAGAAGTGATGGAGAGTCAAACTGAACATTCTATACTAAAACACATTTTAAAAGGCTGAAGAATGACTTCTTGATCTTTTCATTTATCATTTTAAAAAAATGGCTTACTCATTAAAATGCAACATTTGCATGTATTTTAAACAGAAAACAGAGACTGTTAGGAAGACAAATTTTGCATCTATTTGCTCTTTTTGCAACAAAGAATGAATCAGAAGCAGTTTTAATTGTTTTCATCCCAACCCAGTGGAAGAGACATGAGTATCTTTTTCAAGGCTAATCCCCCACTAGATTTTAAATTCTCATCTCTTCAAGAAACTTTCTTCATGCTGCTTTATGCATCTCTAAACCTACCTTCTATTAACTTCTTTTCCACTTATTTACAATCCCACCTTGTACAATTCCACCTTGTACAATCCCATCTCACTTTGCTGTATCACTTCCTCCCTCTCAGGATTCATGAAAATAGATTTCATTAATGAACTCCTCCTTTTCCTTCCTATTTGTTTCATAGTGAAAGTAGTTTTCTAGAGACACAACTGTATCGAATCACTGTTATCAAGTTCAATGACTATATTCGTAAGTGTCTTTTGTATTTTTATATTTACATTCCTGGTATGGTTTGATGTTTATATTTCACATTCTTATTTCTGGAAATAAATGAAGTATATATTTTACTGATTTTTAATGAGTTTTTGTCATATCCAGTGAACTCATATGAAGTTCAATTTCTTTGCAAGAAAGTTAGAAATTTAGCTGATTAATCAAGAATCAAAATGCTTACTTGTGGTTTAGGACTGCTGAAATAATCTTATGTTATTACAAATAGTCAGATATTGTGTCATGCACCTATGAATCAACAGTTAGTTTAAAGGTGACACATTATAGCTCTCATTTGTTATTTCTCAAATCAATTTTGATGAAAACTTAATAAGAAACTGTAAAAGTGTGGCAGACAATCTCTAAGATACTACCCAATGATTTCAACCTCCTAAGATTAACACTCGTGTATCATTTCCTCCCCAGAATGTGAATTGGGATGATCAACTCAGTTGTAATAAACAGAAAAAGGCAGAAGCTATGGGATGTCACTCCAGCGACTAGGTTATAACAAATGTTAGGTGTGTATTTACTCTCTCTCATGGATCACTTGCTTTGGAGGAAGTCTGCTGCCATGAGACAGTCTTAGAGAGATGTCCATATGGTGAAGAACTGAGAAAGGCCTCTGGCCAACAGACAGCAAGAAATCAGTATCCTTAGTCTAACACCTGTAAGGGAGTGAGACCTGCCAAAATCCTAAGAGGTGAGCTTAGAAGTGTATCATCCCCAAGTGAAGTCGTTGACTTAGGCTGCAGTCTTACCTGATTGCTTGTCTGCAACCTCATGAGAGACCCAGAGCTACAAGCACTCAGCTAAGCCATACCTATACTCCTGACCCACAGAAAATGTGAGATCATCAGTCTTTGTTGTTTTAAGTCACGAAACATGGGAGAATCTTATCATGCAGCAATAATAGATAAGTAATATAACATATTGACTTTATTTCAAAGAGGAAACTTTAATAAATAATGAATAACTAACTGATCATCCATTTTTATATTATATAAAAAACTGTGACTCTTTTCAACGATATATTGTCCATTGCTGCTGCTACTGCTGCTAAGTCGCTTCAGTCGTGTCCGACTCTGTGCGACCCCATGGACTGCAGCCCACCAAGTTCCTCCGTCCATGCGATTTTCCAGGCAAGAGCACTGGAGTGGGGTGCCATTGCCTTCTCCGATAAGAGCAAAGATTACTCATGGTTACTTAAGAAGTAATAATTGCAAATATGTGATTAGAAATCCAGGACAAATCATTTTGAATCTTGTTTTCCAAAAGAATGGATAAAACTAAGACTATAGTTTGCAAAACCAATGACGATAAATGCCCACGCCCCACCCCCCACCCCAAGTTAACGATGAATGAACGTCTTAGAATAATATTTGCAAAGAGGGAAGGTTTTAGATACAGGCAGTGTCTTTCTAATGAGGTAACTCACCTAACTGTCATTGATTGAGTAGTCAATGTCTGCGACAGATATTTTTGCCTAGATTTTAGCAAAATCTCCTGCTGAGAGGGGACCCAAGTGATATACCTAATATCTGCAAACTCCAGGCTTCTGAGGAAGCAGAGAAATGGCACAGGTATCAAAATAGTAGATTTTTGAGAACATGGAAAAAATGGAGAACTGCCTTTTCTTTGAAATAATCAGAACAAAACTAGCAGAACAAGTTGGCATTCATTGACAATAAAGTGCATAAGAATAACAGTGGTGAAGTTAAAAGTATATTGAAATTATCTTGAAACTCAGCATAAATATGCAAAACATTTGAGAGGGAATCAAAGGAAGCCAGCCTCACAAATAAGGTAAATGCATAGTTTGCTCAATTAAAGTAATTCAAAATATTCATTCTGAAACTATTTTTTGAAAACCATTTTAAAATATCCCTGTTTCAAGGTATACTGGAAGAAAAGAAAAAAAAATCCATGAAATATAGTCAAAATAGAGTATGTGAAATCATACCTGATTAAAGAGAAGAATTAGAGTTAAGCTAATCCTATACTGGTAAACAACAGTAATCTCACAATAAATAATACTGTCTGGCAATTGTGTTGAGATTTAGTCCCTTTCATAGTTTGGGCTGCAGTGAACCCATGACTATTCTCATAGCTTTTTAATTGCTTTTCCAGTCTGTATTATGTTTCTCAATAATTTTACCTATGCTTACAAGATTTATTGCCCCAAATCATAGATGTCACTATACTTGTTGTCTGTACAAACTCTGTAGTAAGTTTTTCCTGACTGCAAAACAGCTTAGCTTTCAGGATATTCCAACAGTCTCCTTGCAGGTGAAGCAGGGAGACTACATGTCCAGCTTCCCAGATTAGTATTATGGCTTCACTACACTTGGGTTTAATTCCTGAGTTGAGGAGATCCCTTAGAGGAGGCTAGGACAACCCACTCCAGTATTCCTGCCCGAAGAATCCCATGGACAGAGGAATCTGGTGGGCTACAGTCCATTGGGTGCAAAGAGTTGGACATGACCGAGTGCAAATGCCCACTTCCCAGTTATGATATGATCGGCATGGTAACTAATGTTCTCGGTATTTAAATTTCATTATCTATAAAACAGGATATTTTTTAATGAGTCTAAATGTCTATTGTAAAAATTAAGAGAAATAATCTATCACATGTTAGGAATAGTGTCCTGGTCCATTATGAGTATTTCATAAATATTAGCTATTACTTTATGATTCCTAATATTAATTCTCTTTGAAATTCAAAGTAACCTAACATTATGAGTGTCTACCATCTGAGAGATTTTATGTACATTATCTTATTTAACTTGAATTACAACAGTCTTTTTTTTTTAATTGATAATTTTTTAAAGATATTTTTGATATGATCATTTTTTAAAGTCTTTATTGAACTTGTTGAAATATTGCTTCTGTTATTTATGTTCTGCTTTTTTGGCTGCTAGATATGTGGAATTACTAATTCCCTGACCAAGGATGGAACACATACAAACTGCATTTAGAAGGCACAGTCTTAACCACTGGACTGTCAGGGGAGCTCTGAAACTATAAGTTTATGAAATAGGAATCACTATTCATATTTTAAAGATGAGGAGACCTAGGTCCAGATACTTTAAGTGACTTCTGTACATTCTTACAAAGACTGAGTGCTACAACCAAATTCCCACACAGATTTCCTGACTTCATGTTGAGGGCTTTTTTTTTTTTTTTCACTGCACAGGAGTTTACCGTTTCAAGTTTGTCACCAACTACTCCATTGTAAAGAATACTGGTTAATAATTTTGGCTATGAATTTGAAACCAGCATAAACAATTACTTGTAATTCATACAAATTCACAAAGTTTAAACTTTCTTAACTGTAAAAGATGGATAATGATGCTCATCTTTATAAACTTATCAAAAGGATTACTTCACTTAAATAAGTATAATAGCTGGTAATATGTGCACAAATTTATTAATTTATAGGAAAATATTTATATTTGATCCCCTGGAGAAGGAAATGGCAACCCATTCCAGTATTCTTGCCTGGAAAATCCCATGGACTGAGGATCCTGGTAGGCTACAGTCCACGGGGTCGCAAAGAGTCAGACACAACTGAGCGACTTCACTAGAGGCTTCCTTGGTGGCTCAGTGATAATATATCCACCTGCAATGCAGGAGACACAGGTTCCATCCCTGGGTTGGGAAGATCCCGGAGAAGGAAATGGCAAACCACTCCAGTATTATTGCCTGGGAAATCCTAAGGACAGAGGAGCCTGGAGGGCTATAGTCCATAGTGTCTCAAAGAGTTGACCACAACCTAGTGACTAAAGAAAAACAACAAATTCACATTTTTAGATTTGTTAAATTTATATTAAGACAATTAATATTATTCTCACATCCAAATTTTGTTTTTTCATTACCAGACACTAATCTTCCCTGCAAAGTCAAGTGGGCCTTAGGAAGCATCACTATGAACAAAGCTAGTGGAAGTGATGGAATTCCTGTTGAGCCATTTCAAATCCTAAAAGATGATGCTGTGAAAGTGCTGCACTCAATATGCCAGAAAATTTGAAAAAAGCAGTGGCCACAGGACTGGAAAAGATCCATTTTCATTCCAATCCCAAAGAAAGGCAATGCCAAAGAACGTTCAAACTACCACACAATTGCATTCATTTCACACGCTAACAAAGTAATGCTCAAAATTATCCAAGCCAGGCTTCAACAGTACATGAATTAAGAACTTCCAGATGTTCAAGCTAGATTTAGAGAAGGCAGAGGAATGAGAGATGAAATTGCCAATATCTGTTGGATCACAGAATAAAGCAAGATAATTTGAGAAAAACATCTATTTCTGCTTCATTGACTATGCTAAAGACTTTGATTGTGTGGATCACAACAAACTGTGGAAAATTCTTAAAGAGAGGGGAATACCAGACCACCTTACTTGCCTCCTGAGAAACCTGTATGCAGATCAAGAAGCAACAGTTAGAACCGGACATGGGACAACGGACTGGTTCCAAATTGGGAAAGGAATACATAATGGCTGTATATTGTCACCCTGCTTATTTAACTTATATGCAGATTGTGAAGTGAAGTCGCTCAGTCATGTCCGACTCTTTGCAACCCCATGGACTGTAGCCTACCAGGCTCCTCTGTCCATGGGACTTTCCAGTCAATAGTACTGGAGTGGATTGCCATTTCCTTCTCCAGGGGATCAAATGCCGGGCTGGTTGAAACACAAGCTGGAATCAAGATTGCCAGGAGAAATATCAATAACCTCAAATATGCAGATGAGACCACCCTAATTGCAGAAAGCAAAGAGGAACTAAAGAGCCTCTTGATTAAAGTGAAAGAGGAGAGTGAAAAAGCTGGCTTAAAACTTAATATTCAAAAAATGAAGATCATGGCATCTGGTCTCATCACTTATTGGCAAATAGACGGGGAAACAATGGAAACAGTGACAGGCTTTATTTTCTTGGGCTCCAAAATCACTGCAGATGGTGGATTGCAGCCATGGAATCAAGACACACTTGCTTCTTGGAAGAAAAGCTATGACAACACTAGACAGCATATTAAAAAGCAGAGACATCGCTTTGCCAATGAAGGTCCATATAGTCAAAGCGATGGTTTTCTTGTAGTCATGTTTGAATGTGAGAGTTGGACCATAAAGAAACCTGAATGCCAGAAAATTGATGGTTTTGAACTGTGGTGTTGGAGAAGACTCTTGAAAGTCCGTTGGACTGCAAAGAGATCAAACCAGTCAATCCTAAAGGAAATCGGCCGTGACTATTCATTGGAAGGACTAATGCTGAAGCTGAACTCCAACACTTTGGCAACGTCATGCAAAGAGTCAACTCATTAGAAAAGCCCCTGATGCTGGGAAAGACTGAAGGTAGGAAGAGTAGCAGACAACAGAGGATGAGATGGTTAGATGCCATCCCAACTCGATGGACATGAGTTTCAGCAAGCTCTGGGAGATGATGAAGGACAGGGAGGCCTGGTGCGCTGCTCTCAATAGGGTTGCGAAGAGTTGGACACAACCGAGCAACTGAACAACAATCTTTCCTATGCTTATCTCTGTCTATTGAAAATGTACCCTTCTTTCATAGAGAAACATTTCCCTTTGTCCCAAAGCACTGCCTTATCCTCCAAATAGATAAAGATCCACAGTCCTGTGCCAAGCTCTATAGAGCTAGATATGCATCACCATTCAAAATTTTATCTTATTTTATAGTTAAGAGTGTATGTCTTATATAATATATAATCTGTTTTAGTTCTTAAAGTTTAGTTCTTTAGTTCTTAAGAACTAAAACAGAATCCCACAATTAAACACTATAATATTTTTGCTGAAAATAGTACATATGTTCATATTCATTTGGATAAATAAAGACTATACATGGGTTTATACCAGTTCAGGCCATATATTCTAACATATGCAGATCAGGCTAGAAAGTGGTTGCCAAATAATTAAATTTAAAACAGTTTGTGTTCAGTTGTTTTGATTTTATAACTACACATAAAGAATTGTAGATTTGTATGAACTCCTTCTGTTCCCTATCTCCCTACTCTTAACAAGTTTATTAGGTTCTTCCTTGAGGTTATGTGGTATTCTGCCTAGCATGATTGTGTAATTACTCATCTTAGCCTCTGTTACCTTAGGATCTGTAAGGGAAGGAAGTGTATCTTCATCTTCGTACCTTTTTCAGGATCAAGGATATTCTTAAATCTTACTAGGTATGTTAGGCACACTTTACAAACAAGAAGCTATCACACCAATATTTCAAATGTGTAGATATTGCTAAAAGCACTTGTCTTCCAAATATGGCAATACTTCTTTTCACAGTCATTAATGTACATTGAGTCATTATCCAAGCACATTTCTTTGGAAAGAAACAGTGTAAATTATGCTGGTATTGAGTCCCAAGAAGATCTCATGAATAACTTAACTTAATTTAGGTTGGCCTAAATTAGGATTCCAGAGGAGGTAGGTAATGCCCCCAAATTTCAAATTCTAATCTAAATTTGGGAAATTAGAACATGAAGGGGTAACATTCTTTGTATCTTATTGTCAATGTGCAGTTGAAACATTAAAAATTTAATGATGATATTCTTTGACTAAAATTAACTTCATCCTATGTGTTTGTGAACCTTTTTGTTCCAAGTTATGATTTACTTTAGAAGAAACAGTAATTTTTTGCCATCTCACCTATATGTTGTCCATACATGTGATAAAAGAAGCTGAAACAATACGCAGTGTTCGTGGGTCCATAAGGGTTTTTGGGAGCTATGCTGAAAACAGGGCTGAGAAGTCGAGCCTTTTCTCCTTCCAATCTGGGTCGAGATGTCTCAATGTACATATAAAAACCTTTGAAAAGACAAAATAAAATGTGTAGGCAAATTATTAGTAGGTGACAAGAAATTTAAAATCATTGAAAGGTTAGAATTTTCATATATATTAATAGTAAAATTAATAGAAGAGTCTGCATCTTATTTATAAAAA
>SJYQ01000672.1:1636803-1654403 GCA_006410935.1 Redunca redunca
TGAATAACAATAAACTGTGGAAAATTCTGAAAGAGATGGGAATACCAGGCCACCTGACCTGCCTCTTGAGAAACCTATATGCAGGTCAGGAAGCAACAGTTAGAACTGGACATGGAATAACTGACTGGTTTCAAACAGGAAAAGGAGTATGTCAAGGCTGTATATTGTCACCCTGCTTATTTAACTTATACGCAGAGTACATCATGAGAAACCCTGGGCTGGAAGAAGCACAAGCTGGAATCAAGATTGCCGGGAGAAATATCAATAACCTCAGATATGCAGATGATGTCACCCTTATGGCAGAAAGTGAAGAGGAACTAAAAAGCCTCTTGATGAGAGTGAAAGAAGAGAGTGAAAAAGTTGGCTTAAAGCTCAACATTCAGAAAACAAAGATCATGGCATCTGGTCCCATCACTTCATGGGAAATAGATGGGGAAACAGTGGAAACAGTGTCAGACTTTATTTTTCTGGGCTCCAAAATCACTGCAGATAGTGACTGCAGCCATGAAATTAAAAGATGCTTACTCCTTGGAAGAAAAGTTATGACCAACCTAGACAGCATATTCAAAAGCAGAGATATTACTTTACCAACAAAGGTACATCTAGTCAAGGCTATGGTTTTTCCAGTGGTCATGTAAGGATGTAAGAGTTGGACTGTGAATAAAGCTGAGCACCGAAGAATTGATGCTTTTGAACTGTGGTGTTCGAGAAGACTCTTGAGAGTCCCTTGGACTGCAAGGAGATCTAACCAGTCCCTCCTGAAGGAGATCAGCCCTGGAATTTCTTTGGAGGGAATGATGCTAAAGCTGAAACTCCTGTATTTTGGCCACTTCATGTGAAGAGTTGACTCCTTGGAAAAGACTCTGATGCTGGGAGGGATTGGGGGCAGGGGGAGAAGGGGATGACAGAGGATGAGATGGCTGGATGGCATCACTGATTCGATGGACGTGAGGCTGAGTGAACTCCGGGAGTTGATGATGGACAAGGAGGCCTGGCGTGCTGCAATTCATGGGGTCGCAAAGAGTCAGACACGACTGAGTGACTGATCTAAACTGAACTGAACTGAGATGTAATGTAGTTGTTTGTTGAACGGAATCATGAAAGTGATTACAGAATAATAATTGCTATTCTGCTCTAATATTTATATCATTAAGATAAAAATGTACATTTTAAAAAGAATCATATTCAAGAAAATATATGCAGTGATTCTGTTTTTATATTCCTTGATCTTGTATGAATATTCCACTATATATTCTATATTTCATTTTTTATTGAAAATTGAATATGTCATGCCCAATGTGTACTCTGACTGATGAGAGCAAATACAGGTAATCTTATAACTCTAGTGAGGTTTTAATAATTTCACTTTGTTTTTTACTTTGACAGTATTCACTGTTGCCCCCGTCAGTAGGAAAACATACTTAATGCTAAACAGAATGGAATACTTCAGCTGCAAAAACCCTCATTCTATTATCTTTTAAGCTCAAGCCTTAATCAAAAAGAAAAATATTCCACTGAGGTAACAAAACATACACAACCTTGCAAAATACATTGATGATTTTAGAGCTAGGCTTTGAACACTATAAATTTCAGCAGAAAAATACATATAAATTTCAAATGATAAAATATCAATCTGTCAGGTATATATGAAAAATAATATCATATAAATCAACATTTTTCCTATTTGAACTATTATAAAGTTTTTGATCAACTTTGTCAGAGTTTTACACTATTTTCTGCATTTGTTTAAGGAGGACATTTAAATAGTAAAGAAATAGTAAATGCATATTGTTTACAAAGGAAAACTATCACTAACACATACACATTAATTTACTCTTCTAAAGAAAAAAAAAGCGATGAAAAAAGATCAGCTAAGATGTTGTTCAATAAGTGAATGTTTAAACAAACTGTGGTACACCTACACAAACAATAAAGAATAATGAGCTATCAGGCCACACAAATATATGTAAAAGCTTTAAATGTATATTGCTAAATAAAGTAAATCAGTTTGGAAAGGTTATATGTTGCATAATTCCAACCCAACATTCTGGAAAACGCAAAACTGTGTAACATAAAGAGTGATTCCTGATATAAACTATTGACTTTAATAAGGTACAATATTTGTTAATCAATTGTTAACAATGTACCACATTAATGTAAGATGTAAATTATAGGGGAAGCTGTGACAAGGGGGAGGGCATACATGGGAACAACTGCACTTCCTACTCAATTTAATGCGAATTTAAACTACTCCAAAAAATGAAAAAAACTTAAAAATTCAATCACATTTCCTAACTTCTTAATGATATAAATTTTAAAATCATTAAGAATTTGTAAAAAATGTATACATATGNGCCTCATAACTATGACATAGAAAATAATAAGGCATTCATGACATTATCTCTGAGGTTCAAAGTTAATGAAGCATTTGTCTATACCTCTACATTTATAATGATTAAATATTACGGGATTTTTTTCTCACTTGGCTAACAGCCCAGAAAGTCAATATGTTAAATTTTAGTTTGAGTCTAAATTTGGTAGATAGTTACAAATTTCTAGATAATTTAGTATATAAATAAATTTTTTTAAACAAAAAGTTACTTACCACTATATTTGATGACACGAATTGTTGAATCTCCTTCGCCAAATTTGGTGAGAGGAGTCAGTCGGACTTCATAAGCCTCTGGTTTAATTAGCTCAGTCAAGTTATATGTAATTAATTCTCCCTTTTGGATATTTCCATTTATTTTAATCTCTTGTTCCCACCATCGCTGCTGTCCAGCCTGAAATTAAAAGAATTATATAATAATGTTTCTGATATTTTTAACTGTGTGTTGATAATGTGGTTAAGAATACTATTGCTGGAGATTCTTTAGGGCCTAGGACAAAGTTATATTTCATTAAAAATGTACCTTTGTTTCTGACATTCTGCAAGTGGCATTAACAGTATGGTTCACTTTTACTTTAAATATCAAATCCTTTGGTGTCACAGATTAAAATGAAGATGGTCTCTTTTTTTGGATTCTAAGTTGCTTCAGTCATGTCCAACTCTTTGTGACCCTATGGACTATTGCCCAGCAGGCTCCTCTGTCCATGGGATTCTCCAGGCAGGAATACTGGCACGGGTTGCCATGCCCTCCTCCAGGGGATCTTCCCAACCCAGGGATCAAACCTGGGTCTCTTATATCTCCTGTGTTGCAAGTGGGTTCTTTACACCTAGTGTCATCTGGGAAGCCCTTGCTTTGAATAGGACTTGGGTTCATTCCTTACCACTGCCAAACTATAAGAATCAAAGTTCAAGTTTGTCTGGGTTGGTTAATAACTGAAGGCAAAAGCAATATATATACTATATATGTTAATATGTATATACCATTGTTGTTGTTTATTCACTAAATCATGTCTGACTCTTTGGGACCGAATGGACTATAACCAGCCAGTCTCCTTTGTCCATGGGATTTCCCAGACAAGAATACTGGGGGGAGTTGCCATTTTTTTCCCAGGGGATCTTCCTAACCCAAGGATTAGACCTGTGTCCCCTGTATTGGCAGACAGATTTTTACTGCTAAGCCACCGGGGGTGGGGTGGGGTGGGAAATAACACACACACACACACACACATATACACACACACNCACACACACACAGATATATTTTCATATATTTATTTGCTTGTTTTCTGAGGGTGGGTTACTTTTAATTATATAGCCTAGCCTGCTATATTTCTAGAATTGAAAATCTTAAGTATATGCTATTAGCACAAGATTAGACAAACAAAACAATGAAATTGAACAGAAAGCCCATATATTAATTTATGTGAGGAATTGTTCAAGTAGAAGACATGAAAATGTATACCACTCAATTGCTTGGGTATATAAAAAAATACATAAATGTGATCCCTATCACATATCTTAGAAAGAATAGTCTCAGGAAAATCAAATACTTAAATTTAAAAGATAAAAGTTAAATCTTTAGAAAAACACAGAAGAATGTGATTATGATCTCACACAAGGTGTTATATTCTTAAACAGAATAGAAAAGCACAAAGAAAAGACTGATAAATTAGTCAATCTTAAAATTGAAATTAACATTAAATTTAAAATTTTAACATAAATATTTTATCTCATTGGTGCTCCCCAATAAACAGGTAAAATAAAGGCAGAGGTTTGAAAAAAGATATTTAGAACAAATACAGTTAACCAGAATGTATTAAAACCCCCTATAACAAAGTAAGAAAAATAATTCAATAACAGAGTCTAATAGGTACAGGTATTTCATAAATGAGAAACCCCAAAAAAGAATTACAGAAAAGTCTTAACCTCATTGTGAATCAAGGAAGTGAAAATTAAAACCACAATATTATTTCCCAGGAAAACAGAAGCTTATAAAGATAACAACATTAAGGTTTGTTGTTAACACAAAACAAAGAATATTTATACCTGTCGAGAATCTGGAGCAGGGGAGGGTGGATGGGTAAGATATTAGTCTACTTACAAGCAAACAAGTTAGCCTACAATAGTATCATGGGCCATCAGCAGAAGAATTCTGACTACTGGGACAGAGAAAAGGATTCACAACACAGAAGACAGCATAAGCTTTACTTTCAAACCAGTTCCCTTTGTCTCCCTATTCCCCCACAGTGATGAAGAAGTGACAAGTTGGATCTTGCACATACCTTCTGTTTGTATCACAGCTCTGGGATCCTGAGCTAAAAAGACTTAAGTCTTTTATAAGTGACAGTAAGTACCCAAATCTTTCCAACCACTGCCCAAGAAGGAGACTTTATATTCATTATACTAGACATTAAATGAGCTTTCCTTCTGCTCCACAGGAGGTCTCTATATTCTAAGGATGTTTGCTATGAAAATAACCTTGAAAAAATAGACTGGAATAAAAAGACACTGCCTCTGCACATATTATGCAAAAAATCAAGAGATCTACAGAAAGCTCTCTTCTAATATAGTCTTTTCTAAATATAGTCTTGAGTATGTAAATTGGTATAAGTATGGAGAGCAATTTGGCAATAAAAACAATGAGAACAGACAGGAAACAGAAATATTTAAAGCATAGAAAACAGAATTATCTAAACATCAGTAGGAAATAGGATAATCAAATTGTGAACTTTTAATAAAGCATAATTCAATAAAGAGCATGAAAAATGAACCTAAGCCACAATACATCATCATAGATGGATTTAACAAAAGTAATATTGAGGTCAAATCAACTTTAAAGCAGATGTTTTATAAAATTTAAGTTCAAAATATGTACTTTGAAAAGGGATGCATAGACATATATTCAAGTATAAAGAAATGCAGAAAAGAGTAAATACTTGGTCATGTGGGTTAGGAGAGCATCAAGAAGAGAATTTGAAATTGTGAGGGGCTAGCAAAACACTCAGGTGATTTTTAATTTTTTAGATTGGTAGCAGGTATATAAAATACTTACATTATTTTACCTACACCTGAAATATTTCTCTTTGTTTTTCAAACAGAGAATTTCAGAATAAGAGTTAGAAATAGGCAACCATGAGTTATCTTAAAGTTTTTTCTCCCTTGAATTTTAAGACCGTTTCCTTGTATCAACAGCTTCCCTCATCTACATCTGTGGCTACTCATCCACTTCTGTGCAGCTTTTCCTTTTCCTGAGTTCAGAATGTTGATAGTCTCTGGAGTTTTGTATCTGGTGTGGTTAAAACTCTGTATTAATGGTTCTCACTTTTAGGCAAGCATGAGAGTCATGGGACAATCGTGATTAAAAAACAAAAATTCCAAGTCTTAGCTACCAGTAAGTATTTTGCTTCTGTGAAGTCTAGAAACATAATTTTTGGTGAGTTTAGAAATACATAATTTTTTAAAAAAGCACCTTCTCCTTTACAGGGTAATTTGGAAGCAGGTGATCCAGGGTCTGTATTTGGCACAGCTCAGCAGGGCTAGAGGTTTTGTCGCTAACTCTTGTCCATGGACTGTAGCCCATCAACTCTTCTGTTCATAGGATTTTCCAGGCAAGAATACTGGAGCAGGTTGCCATTTCCTTCTCCACAGACAGGCTAGACCACAGCATTAATACTAGTGGTTTCTTCTATATTGATTACTATTTAACTTGTGATTAGAGATCAGATAATAAACAACAAAAACATCCTGCCACATTAATTTGTATGTATCTGCATATTATGTGTCCGTATACTATGCATCCGCCAGGCACCATGTTAACTGTACTATATCTACTGTATTTAGTCTAGCACAACCCTTAGTAAACAGGAACCAATACCAGCCCTATTATACAAATTGAGGAAACTGAGGCAGAAGGAAGTTTCTGTAGCTCTCCTAAGGTTGTCTGGAGAGTAGCAGCCACAAAATTTGGTTACACCCAAAATTACTTTATCTAGCATCATCTTCTCCTTTGCTTCCCCAGAATTTATTTCTCCCTTGTTTTCACTAGCATTTTTATATATTTAGTTATAATACAATTAATAGTACTTTTTTGCACATAGATTATAAACCAGGATCAATATCTCATTATTTTTTTTTTTTTTACCTATAGTGTCTGATCATTAACTACATAACGACGTGACAAGATTAAATTCCAGTACACAGTGACCCAATGAGTGGAGCAGGAAATCTAACTTAGTGATAACTGCATACAGTCACTATATTTACAAACACTGGTAAAAATGTACATAAAACCTAATTCAACAGAAAGTAATTTACTTATGCATAGCTATACTAGACATTACAAAGTTCTTATCTGTTTTGGAGACTAACAGTNCTATAATGAAAGTATATACTTCAGCAGTTGAGGAATAAGCAATTAAACACTTTACATCATATCTCAGTGAACTGTGCAAAATGTAAAAATAGAAAACTAAATGCATATACACAAAAGAAAATACAACATTAGCCCACTGTTTGGAGGTAATACCACAAAATGCCCAGAGAACATAGGACCCAAACCATAAGCAGAGTTGACAGTTCCAGAGCATGTTGACATGAAAGAAATATGTAAAGTATTTATCATTTCAATTAAAAAAAATTGTGTAACTTCTTTTCCCAGCAGATATGTTCATTTCACATAATTTAGAGGACCTTTTTCACTGTTTGAAGAGGAAATGAGCCATAATTTTTCTGAATGCTAAGATCTGTAACCTGAAACACATAAATTATCTGGAAATTCTGACTTCTAGAGAGAAAGGCTCAGAATAATTTTATAGCATGACATAGAAGAGTATTAGAAAGCTATACTCAATAGTAACTGGAGAAAGTATCAATTTCATAAGCATTAACGTGCTTCTCCTCAAAGTTGGATATACTTTATTTTTCTAAAATTGAATTCTACTTACCTCATTTCTGTTGATGAAATACTAATTCTTGCCAATCCAAGTTAAACTCAACGTGTTCAGGATTTGAACTTGATACTCTTAACCCAATCACTTTGTGTAGTGGTTATCACCTAGGGAAGTACTTAGATGGGGCAGAGGCAGGGGAAGCCCACAACCCAGCTTAAGTGCCCTTGGCCTGCTGGTACAGGGGACACGTGTTGCTTGGATTACTGTTTCCTTCTGATACTCTCTCGATTCAGTCCAATTCATTGGATCTTTCTTGTTGGTTGGTACTAGCATCCTTAGTTTATGCAAATGCCTTGGCCTATGGTTAATATTTCTGTTAAATCTGCATCTTTCTTAGAAAAATCATAAGTTCTTTTGGTCTAAAAGCACCATCTCTGCCCTTTTTCAAGGCTTTGGGGAATCCTGTTTCACCTATAACACAGTAAAGCAAAATACTTACCAGACCCTAGTCTCTGCAAATCAGATTCAGTCTATGCTACTACAATAGGCAAGGGCTCCCTCAGGCAAAATCCAAAGCCTCAGGGCAATTCCTGTAGCCTTCCAGAGCTACCTGTGGGAAAGTGAGCCCATTTCTTTCTTATTCAAGTGGGTTGTAGTTACCTTTCTCAGGAAAATTCTAGGACTTGTGTTATTGTTCTTTTACTTTTACTAAAATATTCCTCATACCTGAGGACTCTGTGTATTTGCACTGGAATATCTGCCTATATTTTTATTCTGAAACTCAATGCCTTTCCTCACTCAACCACCTCCAGCTCACTTCTATGACCTCTTGTTTGATTTAAAGTCTAGGCTTTTGAAGCTACCAGATTTCCTTAGGTTTTATAAAAATCTATTCAAATCTCATTTACTATCTTTTTAATTTTGTACTGGTGTGTGTTTATGGGTTTGTGTTCATGTACTTGGACTATAAACCTCATCCTCCTTTGTTGTGATTTTAAATAATGAGAGGGTAGCAGATAAAAGAGAATTACAAGATAAAAAGTTTATTTATTAATATGTCAAATTCCCAATTGTCTTTTTTAATCAATATTTTAAATTTACATAGTATATGAATGTCAATCTGCATTTAGCTTTAAATGTTTTGAAACTTACTCCCTGTAGTTTGTCTAATTTATATTTCTTATCAGAATAGTTACCTGATTAAAAAACAAAACAAAAACCCTCAGGTAAAGATAGCATGGAGTGGGTATACAGCTTCAGTGAATCTGTCTTTCATGAAGTTTTCTGACCTTGCCTACCTTGGTGAGCCTCTGTTGCCAGACAGAGGGCTACAAAGTGGATATTACCAGAAGTCTTTGGCAAACATCAAGGTACATAGATGAAAGACCTTGTAAATATTTTCAAGGATGATTTAAAAATTGAGAACTAAATATTAGGTACATAGTTCAAAGTCTTCAGTGGCAACCTAATGAAATAGGATTGCCCAGTGATCCTAAAAATGGAAGAAATAGAAGTAGAAAAAAACTAGAGTCTAAGATTTCCTAAATATATTGTGTGCCATGGCTTAAAGCTCAACATTCAGAGAAAACTAAGATTATGGCATCTAGCCCCATCACTTCATGGCAAATAGAGGGGAAACAATGGAAACAGTGACAGACTTTATTTGTGGGGGCTCCAAAATCACTGCAGTTGGTGACTGAAGCCATAAAATTAAAAGACACTTGCTCCTTGGAAGGAAAGCTATGATAAAACTGAACAGCATATTAAAAAGCAGAGACATCACTTCGCTGACAAAGGTCCATATAGTCAAAGCTATGGTTTTTCCAGTAGTCATGTACAGATGTGAGAGCTGGACCATAAAGAAGGCTGAGTGCGAAAGAATTGATGCTTTTGAAGTGTGGTGCTGGAGAAGATGCTTGACAGTCCCTTGGACAGCAAGGAGATCAAACCAGTCAATCCTAAAGGAAATCAGTCCTGAACATTCATTAGGACTGATGCTGAAGTTGAAACTAACACTTTGGCCACCTGACGCGAAGAGCTGACATGTTGGAAAAGACCTTGATGCTGGGACAGATTGAAGGCAAAAGGAGAAGAGGTCAGCAGAGGATAAGATGTCTACATAGCGTCATTGACTCAATGGACATGAATTTGAGCAAACTTCAGGAGATAATGAAGGACAGAGAGGCCTGACATGCTGCAGGGGCCGCAAAGAGTCAGACATGACTTAGTGACTAAACAACAACATGGCTTGAAGTTAAAAATACAGTTCTAGAAAAATGATGACAAATATTAGAACAGAACTTTGGATAAAAGGAGTTTTCTTTATAAGATAAAAGGAGTTTAGCACCCTAAAAAATTGAATGCTGTGCTTCCTTGGTGGCTCAGTGGTAAAGAATCCACCTGCCAATGGAGGAGACACAAATTCAATCCTTGGTCCAGGAAGATTCTGCATGCCACGGAGTAACTAAGGCCATGTGCTACAACTACTGAGGCTGTGCTCTAAAGCCTGGAAGCCACAACTACTGAGCCCATATGCTGCAACTATTGAAGCCCGCATGCGCTAAGAGCCCCTGGTCCATGACAAAAGAAGCCACCATAATGAGAAGAAGCCAGCACACACAAGTAGAGAGTAGCCCCCACTCACTGCAACTAGAGAACAGCCCATGCAGCAATGAAGACACAACATAGCCAAAAGCAAATAAATAAATAATATAAAAAAGTAAAGTAATGCTCAAAATTCTCTAAGCCAGGCTTCAGCAATACGTGAACCGTGAACTTCCAGATGTTCAAGCTGGATTTAGAAAAGGCAGAGGAACCAGAGATCAGATTCCCAACATCTGTTGGTTCATCGAAAAAGCAAGAGAGTTCCAGAGAAACATCTACTTCTGCTTTATTGACTATGCCAAAGCCTTTGACTGTGTGGATCACAACAAACTGCGGACAATTCTTCAAGAGCTGGGAATACCAGACTACCTGACTTGTCTCCTGAGAAATCTGTATGCAGGTCAAGAAGCAACAGTTAGAACTGGACATGGGACGACAGACTCAGATTCCAAATTGGGATAGGAGTATGTCAAGGCTATATATTTATCTTATATGCAGAGCACATCATGAGAAATGCTGGACTGGATGAAGCACAAGCTGGAATCAAGATTGCTGGGAGAAATATCCATTACCTCAGATATGCAGATGACACCATGCTTATGGCAGAAAGCGAAGAATTAAAGAGCCTCTTGATGAAAGGGAAAGAGGAGAGTGAAAAAATTGGCTTAAAACTCAACATTCAGAAAACTAAGATCATGGCATCTGGTCCCATCACTTTGTGGCAAGTAGTTGGGGAAACAATGGAAACAGTGACAGATTTTACTTTTTTTGGCTCAGAATCACTGCATATGGTGACTTGCAGCCATGAAATTTAAAAGACACTTGCTCTGTGGAAGAAAAGTTATGACCAACCTAGACAGCTTCTTAAAAAGCAGAGACATTACTTTACCAACAAAGGTCCATCTGGTCAAAGGTATAGTTTTCCGGTAGTCATGTATGCAGTGAGAGTTGGACTATAAAGAAAGCTGAGCACCAAAGAATTATAGAACTGGGGCTTTGGAGAAGACTCTTGAGAGTCCCTTGGAAAGCAAGGAGATTAAACCAGCCCATCCTAAAGGAAATCAGTTCTGAATATTCATTGCTGAA
The DNA here is from genome assembly GCA_006410935.1 of Redunca redunca. Taxonomy (NCBI): domain Eukaryota; kingdom Metazoa; phylum Chordata; class Mammalia; order Artiodactyla; family Bovidae; genus Redunca; species Redunca redunca. The sequence continues at coordinate 1,647,772 of SJYQ01000672.1, forward strand.
GCTGAAACTCCAATCCTTTGGCCACCTGATGTGAAGAACTGACTCACTGGAAAAGACCCTGATGCTGGGAAAGCTTGAAGGTGGGTGGAGAAGGGGACAACAGAGGATGAGACAGTTGGATGGCATCACGGACTCAATGGACATGAGTTTGAGTAACTCTGGGAGTTGGTGATTGACAGGGAGGCCTGGCACGCTTCAGTCCTTGAGGTCACAAAGAGTTGGACACAACTGTGCAACTGAACTGAACCGAATGTTTCTGTAGTAGGTAAACGTTGAGTAAAGACTAGAATTTTACACAGTCTTAAGTGTTTAGTGGGCCTCCCTGGCAGCTCAGAGGTAAAGAATCTGCCTGCAATCCAGGAGATGCAGGTTTCATCCCTGGGACAGGAAGATCCCTTGGAGACAGAATTGGTAACCCACTCCAGTATTCTTGCTGAGGATATCTCATGGACTGGCAGGTTACAGTCCATTGGGTCTCAAAAGATTTGGACAGAACCTAGCAACTAAACAACAACAAATGCTTAGTACATATTCATTAATGTGACTTTACATTCTCAATGTGACTTTATAATGGAAGAGTTACATGAGAGTATTTTAAATAGTTAGTGTTTATTGAGCGATTGCTATGTACTAGGATATTCTTTGTATTTTGTTATTTAATTTAACCACAAACAATTCAAATGGTAGGTAAATAATTAACTTTAGATTTATTATTATATTTCCACTTATTCTNATATACATGGCATTTGAAAGGTAACTGTTAACACAATTTAGGTAATGCTTCAGGGGAAAAAAAGTTTTTTTCTTAACACTGCAGAATGTGTATCTTGTTATATGAATATGAGATTTTTTTTCTGTTTTATGAAGTTAGTAATACTTTAATGGTGAATTGTAGGCAAAAATGTAAACTATATCAGAAAATACAGTTTAAACTCACAATTTGATAGAATGTAAAAATTCTGATATTTAATAGGACATATAAGCCTTTGACTGTGTGGATCACAATAAACTATGGAAAATTCTGAAAGAGATGGGAATACCAGACCACCTGACCTGCCTCTTGAGAAATTTGTATGCAGGTTAGGAATCAACAGTTAGAACTGGACATGGAACAACAGACTGGTTCCAAATCGGGAAAGGAGTACGTCAAGGCTGTATACTGTCACCCTGCTTACTTAACTTATATGCAGAGTACATCATGAGAAACCCTGGGCTGGAAGAAGCACAAGCTGGAATCAAGATTGCCGGGAGAAATATCAATAACCTCAGATATGCAGATGACGTCACCCTTATGGCAGAAAGTGAAGAGGAACTAAAAAGCCTCTTGATGAGAGTGAAAGAAGAGAGTGAAAAAGTTGGCTTAAAGCTCAACATTCAGCAAATGAAGATCATAGTATCTGGTCCCATCACTTCATGGGAAATAGATGGGATAACAGTGGAAACAGTGTCAGACTTTATTTTTGGGGGGGCTCCAAAATCACTGCAGATGGTGATTGCAGCCATGAAATTAAAAGATGCTTAGTCCTTGGAAGAAAAGTTATGACCAACCTAGATAGCATATCGAAAAGCAGAGACATCACTTTGCCAACAAAGGTCCATCTAGTCAAGGCTATGGTTTTTCCAGTGGTCATGTATGGATGTGAGAGTTGGACTGTGAAGAAAGCTGAGTGCCAATGAATTGATGCTTTTGAACTGTGGTGTTCGAGAAGACTCTTGAGAGTCCCTTGGACTGCAAGGAGATCCAACCAGTCCATTCTAAAGGAGATCAGCCCTGGGTCCTTCTTTGGAAGGACTGATGCTAAAGTTGAAACTCCAGTACTTTGGCCAGCTCATGCGAAGAGTTGACTCATTGGAAAAGACTCTGATGCTGGGAGAGACTGGGGCAGGAGGAAAAGGGGACGACAAAGGATGAGATGGCTGGATGGCATCACCGACTCAATGGACGTGAGTTTGAGTGAACTCTGGGAGATGGTGATAGATAGGGAGGCCTGGCGTGCTGCAATTCTTGGGGTCGCAAAGTGTTAGACATGACTGAGCGATGAAGATCTTGATTTAATACTAAAATGATCTTTGATTCAGTTTATAAAGAATAGTTTTTTTGTCTTGAGTTAGTAATATAAAGTTGTAATAACTACACTTCATCTCCCAAACTATTTTCTGATGGTTGCACATTTTTTGGATAATGATGCACTTTATACTATGATTATAGTAAAATATTTTAAAGTTTATAAAAATCTGAACATATGGAAAAGCTCTCATCTAAACTTAAACGAGCACATGTGTTAATGTGTAGTACAAATTAATATGGGTGGTTCTAGTTCAGAAAAATTGCCACTTTGGTCCTGGTCAGACTATCATAATTCTACCTGTGGTGAAGTGGTCCCATTATGAGAAACATGAATTCTAAAGACACAAGTGGGATTTCCCTGGTGGCTCAGTAGTAAAGAATCCACCTGCCAATGCAGGAGACATGAGTTTGATCTCTGATCTGGGAAGATCCCATATGCCGTGGAGCAACTAAGCCCATGCACCACAACTAGCCTGTGCTCTAGGGCCTGGGAGCCATAACTTCTGAGCTCATACACCACAGCTACTGAAGCCTGTGTGCCCTAGAGCCTGGGCTCTGCAACAAGACAAGTCACTGTGATGAGAACCCTGCATACTGCAACTAGAGTTGCAGTAGCCCCCATTTGCTGAAACTGGAGAAAAGCCCCACACAGCAACGAAGACCCAGCATAGCCAAAAATAAAAAAATAAGTAAAATTGTAAAACAAAGACACAAGTGATGAGTCTGTTAAAAATGAACTATAGGTTTCTTTTAAAGAGTATAATACAACACACATTTTTAATTGTAAAAATGTAAATACAGTATATTCATATTTCAATATCATATCTAAAATTCTAGGAACAAACGACTAGCATGGTGTTCTTTACGTAGGTATTAAGAAATTAATCAAGAAGATTGAGCTTACATAAAGATTCTCTTTATTTATATACTTTCTTTGATTATAAATAGTAGTAAATCATGATCCCTCCAATTCTGACTGCAGGGAGCATAAATGATGACTTCTGTATAGTTTGCCTTTTGATTCAGCCCCTGGACACAAGAAAGGCTGATCCTTTAAAAGTATGTTCAGTTAATTTCCAAAGTTTATGGAACTTTGGTATGACAGTTGGTCATACTCAACTAAATTACTTGTGATTTTGTCTACTAAGAGAATTAAAAAATACTAGCTACTGAAGATTTTATACACTATTTTTCATTTAATTTTTACAAAACTCCAATGAGGTTAGAATTATTATATTTATTTCCTCAGTCAAGGAAACTGATACTTAAAGAACTGATAAAAACTTTTCTAGGTCACATGGTTGATAAGAAGCAAAAGATGAAATAGGAACTCAATATTGTCCAATTTCAAGGCTACCCTTTTAATCTTGATCATTATTATTTTGTCCCTATTATTGATATTAATATGTTGCCTTCACAAATTTTTCAAATCAATGTGCACTTTATTTGCATTCCCTTAGAAAAGTGATAAAGAATTTTTACACTTAGGAAGGCCTAATTATGTTGAACTGAATTACATAGCAATGGGTGATAGACTTAAGATAATGAATCTTTCTTTTGGAGGAAGGTTAAGCATACAAAATGTTTTGATTCTGTGAGTCCTGACAGTTTAATAGAATTCAAATTCTGCTTTTGAATTTTATTTCAGGACTCCAATGAATGTATGCTCTGTTTGTGCTAAGCTATGTGCTCATAACTGTTACATAAATCAGTAAATGACAGGGTATTTCATATTGCCTCAGGAAGAAATTTGCATGTGTTACTGGTGTATCCCTTCAACCATGCTTTTTTTACTTTCATCTGTTGAAACAAAACAACACTGAAAACCACCCAAGAGACCATGAACAACAGTAAAAATAATCATTCTTTAGCAGGTAGTGATAAATCACTATAGTAGAAAAACTGGTTTCCTATCAAGTTTGGAAATAACAGTCTATTTTCTTGCCATGCTTAGATCAGAGGTGAAAGGACACCTCAGCCTAAACCTTAATTCATCATGCATTTCTACCCTGATACCTTGGAATTAAGCAGTTCAAGCAATGTCTTTCTTCACAAGGTCATTTTTTCAGGATATAAAATAGATCAATATTTAGGGTTTTGATTTTGGCATTTCATCTTGCCATATCATTTCTCTGATATAAAGGGGGTCATAATAACACCTTTCCTTTTATGAATAGGTACTGCTTTACATCTATATTTTACTACTGCTATGCTCTGGATTTATTACTGGTAGCTTTGTATTTTGACCCTGCAAATACCACCTGACCCCTCCACATCTCATTAATAACTTTCTCTAATAGCCTTTTCATTAAATTTACTACCAGTAATTCTGATTCCTATCCATCCTATATATTGCCACCAAAGTAACTTAATCTTATTATCCTGCTCCAATTATCTGAGTGCAGTGAGTTTGGAATGTTATTTATAATAATAGCTAGCATTATTGAACACTTACTGGGTACATTGATGAACCATTCAGCTAAACTTAGTTGAAATCTACAATATCACCATGAATATTTTCTAGGTTTTGTTATAATATGTTAGCATGATACCACTTAAATAGACAGTTATCCATTTGGGCAATCAATTTGACACTCATAGGGAGAAGCCTCATGTTAATATATTTTCATAAACTTTGTATAATAGAAACTAGTTATATAGCAGTTAAATGTATTTAAATACTATAGTTTCATTTCAATTTTCATAAGATAAAAGTCTTAATCATCAAACTTGTTTCAAATTATAGGCATAGAAGAAAAGACAGTAACAAAAATGCTTACACAAGTATGTAGAGATAAGCATCTCTTACTGCATTTTAGGAAAAAAACAACAATATTCTCTTTTCATAATAAACATTGCACAGCAACATTGACTGATACAATTGCTCATTCATTAAAAAAATCACCTAACCAGACTGGCATAAAAAAATAAAAATAATGAGAAACTTAGCAAAATTCTTTTAACAGATACTGTATCTGTTGAACTGAAAATGGATGGTTGAGGGAACATGACAATGAAAATATTACATAAAACATGTTTAAAACATTTCAAATATAATTTCAAATTGTGTGTCCATTTTTTATGAGTCTTGGGAAATTTAGACTTAAAAATTTCCTGAGATACAAAACCGTTACATATTAGTGAGTTTATGGCCAATAAGATAAAATAATTTTTCTCAGTAAATGAATAAAGCAATGTCACTAAAGCTACTGTTTCCTAACTCATTCCCAGTCCCCTTGCTCTGTAGCAAGAGAACCCAGTTTTCAGCTGTGCTACTTTTCTGAGTCTCCCATCAAACAAACTGTGGCCATGTGATCTAATCTTGGCCAATGAGAGGTAAGTAGAGTTGCTGCACGGTGTTTCTGGGAAGGCTAGTGCAGACAGCCTAAGCAGTCATATAGCATTTTCATTCCTTTTTTGTTTTGTTTCTTAAGGATTTTATTTTTTTATACTTTGCCTTTACTTTTGATTCTGGCTTATGATGAATTTGTGATGGTACAGGTTATAGCAACTATCTTAGATTCTCAGGTAACCTTGGGCATGAAAGACATGAACTTTGATAGTGAAAAAGAAAGCTATAAAGTTATGTCTCTGATGGAGCACATGTCAACGCTGGATGGCTAATATCTGAAGTGATTCTATGTGAAACAGAAATAAACATCTATCTCATTTAAACTCATTATTTTGCTTTTTTCAGTTATGAAACTAGGTACAATCTTAATTATGACAACACTAGCAATTTGTTCCTTTTTCTATATATCTTAAAAAATTCAGACTGTTGAGCTTACTCAATGTAAAACTATAAATCTTTCCAGATTCTTTTATTAAATCTGATTGTGGTTGAAGCNCTTCTATGAAAGACTCACTTTGAAAAATTGAAATATAAGGTATCAGGGAAATATAATAGTATATTTGTTTAGATGTTGCATAACAATACTATTTTACAAATAACCAGAAAATCTTAATGACATAAAATAATAAGCGTTTGTTTCTTGCTTGCCTCTGCAAGTTGGTTGGGTTTCAGCTATTTAAGCTAGGCTTGACTGGACTTGTCATTAGTCATGGATCAATTTCAAATTAATTCTATATTAAATTATTAAATCTCTCTCCTTCTTATCACACCACCAACCTACCCAAGGTAGGTTTGTCTCGTTGATGAGGTCAGATGGTCCTTGAGAGTGAGCAGAATCAGCAAGGCCTCTTAATCCCTAGACATTGCTGTACCTTCTCTATAGGGACAAAAGCAAATTATTTGCCCAAGCTCAATATCTGTGAATACATTCTTTCCATGAAGATCAGAATTGGGGAGAAATAAATTTTAGATGAACAATCTAATATTCTATAATGTGGTTTTAGAATTTTGTGTGTATCACACATTTCTAACAGCAAAGTTTTCTTATTAAAGGGAAAATTTTAAATACATAAGCTCTTGGAGCTTAAACCAAAGGTGTATCACACTGTCATATAATCACATTTTCATACTCCTTTTCATATATGAGAGTTAAAAGCAGTATTTTTAGAAGCCAACTTTTACCTTATCTAAAAAATATCATTGACAATAGAT
>SJYQ01000672.1:1656934-1669921 GCA_006410935.1 Redunca redunca
CATATGTGAGACATTTATTTTTATCAAATCTTTTAGATGTTTTTAATATACAAGTTAAAATGTTTCAATATTCACATTAGCAAGTTTTCCTTTAAAGAATTAAGGGTCCAAGGATGGGCACCATAAAGGAGAGAAACATAAGGACCTAACAGAGGCAGAAGAGGTTTAAAAGAGGTGGCAAGAATTATACAAAAAAGTCTTAATGACCAGGATAAACATGATGGTGTGGTCACTCATCTAGAGTCAGACATCCTGGAGAGTGAAGTCAAGTGGGCCTTAGGAAAGCATTACCGTGAACAAATCTGGTGGAAGTAATGGGATTCCAGCTGAGCTATTTTAAATCCTAATAGATGATGTATTGAAGTGCTACACTCAATATGCCTGCAAATTTGGACAACTCAGAAGTGGCCACAGGACTGGAAAAGGTCAGTTTTCATTCCTATCCTAAAGAAGGGCAGTGCTTAAGAATGTTCAAACTACCATACAATTGTGCCCATTTCCCATGCTAGCAAGGTTATGTTCAAAATCCTTCAAACTAGGTTTCAGCATACTTGAATTGAGAACTTCCAGATGTACAAGCTGGGTTTAGAAAAGGCAGAGGAACCAGAGATCAAATTGCCAACATCTGTTGGATCATTAAGAAAGCAAGAGAGTTCCAGAAAAACATCTACTTCTGCTTCATTGACTATGTGAAAGCCTTTGACTATATGGATCACAACAAACTGTGGAAAATTCTTAAAGAGATAAGAATACCAGATCATCTTACCTATCTCCTGAGAAACCTGTATGTGGGTTAAGAAGCAACAATTATTTATAACCTTAAATGGAACAACTGACTGGATCAAAACTGGGAAAGGAGTATGTGAAGGTTGTATATTGTCACCCTGTTTGATTAACTTCTATGTAGAGTATATCATGAGAATGCCAGGCTGGATGAGTTACAAGCTGATATTAAGCCTGCTGGGAGACATATCAACAATCTCAGAATTGCAGATGATACCACTCTGATGGCAGAAAGTGAAGAGGAACTAAAGAACCTCTTGATGAGGGTGAAAGAAGAGAGTGAAACAGCTGGCTTAATGCTATGTTTTCATGACTGCAGCCATGAAATTAGAAGACACTTGCTTCTTGGAAGGAAAGGTATGACAAATAGATAGTATATTCAAGAGCAAAGACATCACTTGGCTGATAAAGGTTTGTATAGTCAAAGATATGGTCTTTCCAGTAATCATGTACAGATGTGAGAGTTGGACTGTAAAGAAGGGTGAGCACTGAAGAACTGATGCTTTCAAAATGTGCTGGAGAAGACTCTTGAAAGTCCCTTGGACAGCAAGGAGATAAAACCAGTCAATACTAAAAGAAATCCACTCTGAATATTAATTGGAAGGACTGATGCTGAAGCTCCAATACTTTGCTTCAATGCTGGGAACGATTGCAGGCAAAAGGAAAAAAGGGTGGCAGAGGATAAGTTGGATGGCATCATTGACATGAACTTGGGCAAACTCTGGCAGATAGTAAGCAACAGGGAGGCCTGGCGTGCTGCAGTCCTTTGGGTTGCAAGGAGTAGGAAATGACTTAGGTACTGGACAACAACAACAAATAATGAATAGCATATATCATTCCTAAAAAAATTCATAAACTCATAAGGTAAAACTTGACTAAATGCTCTAGACTTAAGTGAGCTCTGATTATCCAACTACAAAGTCTCAACAAACTTGCTTCTTAAAAAAATTCACACTTGAATTCTTAGAAGTCTATTTCCTAGTCTCCTAAGTAGTATTACCAGGGTAGACCATGTATAACCATTGGAAGTAAATATGAATTTCTGCAGCTGCAAGAAGGCATTGAGAGGTCACAGCTCTATTAAAACAAAATTAATGGGAACATGCAGTGATAACCCTATGCAAAACAGATAATCAGAAAAAAATTTCAATCTCCCAGAAGACTCTTTCTACACCTAGATGATTATCCTTCATCTCACTTCATTCTCACAGGATCATTATTTATTAAGTTATTTTCAGATAAGTTGCTAAGTCTTTAACTTAGATGAAAAGTCCAGAATTTTACCTTATTTGGAGTACTCACTTTATAGAAGATGAATAAAGACAGAAAAGATTTCAAATGTTCAAAGCAATATCTATGGTGCAGTTTCAAGATTGGGAAAGCTATTTTTGAGCATGTGGGACTTCTTGAAATTTATGTGAAAACACTAAGAAGTAATCCTCACATGAACACAAATAAAACCATGCCTTTTTATTTTTAATTTGGAAAATGTACTCATTATCTTTTAAATCTTTTATACTTTTATTTATATTCTTCTGATTGCATGCAAACTATCTCACATGTAATTATTGATATCAATTTGTATCATTATGCATAGGCACACTAAACCCATACACACTGGAAATAGAAGCAAATGTAAGTCAATCAAAACAGAGGAGTGCAAAATATTTCTGAAATATTAAAATATATCAAAATATTATCTGGCTATACAAAATGGTAGTAAAATATAGTGAACTACAATCATTTTATTGCCATTTGCTTTTAGCAGCAATATAACTGCTCAGGTAGTGACAGAAATAAATAATGTAGCATTCTTAAGCAGGGGCTTCCCCAATAGCTCAGCAGGTAAAGAATATGCATTCAATGCAGAAAACACAGGAGACATGGGTTTAATCCATGGGTCAGGAAGATCCCTTGGAGGAGGAAATGGCAACCCACTTCAGTATTCTTATCTGAAAAATCCTGTGGACAGAGAAGCCTGGCAGGCTACAGTCCATGAGGTTACAAAGAGGTGGACACGACTGAGTGACTTGAGTATAATTTATTAGAACTCATGGCTCTTTATAACTGTCTGATACTGGGTTAATTTACCCTTTATAATGCAAACTCCACATAGCAAACAATCTTTCTGTGACTGTGACATTCCCACAGGATAGCCTAGTACTTACTGAATTGATATATTAATATAAGCATTATTGTGTCACTCAGTAGAAATATGTATCTTACTTTCTCGATAAGAAGAGAGACATTTTGCCCATCCTAATAAAATGTTTTGCCATTATTTAGATTACTGACAGATAGCTAATAAAAACTCAAGTCCAGCATCAAAAATAATTAACAACTGTCTCTCTTTGAGCAAACTCAATTATGAACAAAGTTTCATTCTTTGCTTATTTTAATTTCTAGAAAATCAGCTGTGGACTCTTCATTTTCATCCTCCACATAATATATCCTCTATCAGTCCTCATCTGCTAATCTCATTTCTAATTAGCAAAATGTCTTATTCTCTGCAGCTGGCCTTTTTATTATTATAACAATCAGATTCATAGAAAAAGTTTTGTATTTGGACCTTCATTGTTTCTTTTAATAAAACTACTCAATTTTTCTAATAGGTATTTACAGATAAAGTGCTTGCAAAATAAGTATAAAATGCATAATTTACATATGCATTTATTTCCCTCTGATATACTTATGTGTTGCTGTCATCTCTAAGTTCAATATTTTTCTGGCTCATAATTCTTGACTTCACTCATATCTGTATTCAACATCAACTCCTAAGAAAAGAGCCCCTGACCACACTGTCTCATACGGTACCAATATCACTCTTTACTCCATGATCTTACTACATTTCACCCCCAGAACAATTTTTTAACTGTCTGAAATCATAATGGTTGTTGTGTGGATACGATTTCTTTATAAATAAAAAGGAAAGTTTCACAAGGTAAGGAGCTCTACCTGAGTATATTTTTAGGGCTGTTTCTGTCTTATCAACTCAAGAGTGGGAGGCACATCTTTGTTCTCAGCTGCAGGGTATTAGGTACCAATTTAAAGGTAATAGAAGGAGTTCCAGGCAACATCACTGATACAATGTCCCACAGATTCCCCCCCATATCATCATACCACTATTAGCAATGAAACCAGATGTAAATAAAGCCACATATATTATTTAACCATATATTGGTGATAAAAACAAAATCATCTTTAACATTACTATTCTTTGTGCTTATAATAAAATATAAGCTAAAAACTGAGAGTACATAAGACCTCATGTGGAATTTCAGAAATTAAAGGTCATCAAAAAAAATTCCATTTGCCATAGTTAGAGCCATCCTGAAATGAGGAGTAGCTAAAGTTCTAGTTGTCGATTTCTTGGTATCATGCATGCTGCTTTGGGCCACTCTTTCCTTCTCAGCTTTATCTTTTGTCACCTGTCTCTTAGCAGCTTGATACTCTTCCCTGAGTCACTTTTTTTTTTTTTTTTTTTGGTTGGGGAGCTATTTAGACTCTTTTTATCCCAATTAAATAACTGGTTTTGCAATGCAAAATTCAAAATAATTATTTAAATAAGCAAGGAAATACAGTTATAATTGAAGCATTAGGAGTCTCAACCCTTTTGAAAGTAAGCCTTCTTGTTCACACAATAATGCCTCTTAGAATCTCATATGTTCTTCTTAGTTGTCAAATTCTTGTTATGCAAGTGATCTGCCTTGCAAAGTGTTGCATGGGTTTTTACACACTGACCAGTCAAAATGTGTTCTTGAAATATATAAACTGTATTCCAACTCAGATTTTTCCTTTTATTTCTGAACATAGTTAAGGATTATGAATGTAGCCACTGAATATTGGGGTTATTTACTTTATTTCATTCAGTTTTTAGGAATAAATAACATGATCAATGCAGGAAAAGTTTATTATTGTTTAATTTTAGCTAATGTACTTGATTATTCAAAATTAGATTCCTTCTTTTCACCAGACTAAACTATAAGTCCACTTCATGAGAATATGGTTTAAAAATTGTCTCAAAGTTATGAACTTGTGGAGAAAGTAGATAAACATCCTGTTACTTCTCAAGTTTTTATGAGATTCTTTGAATACAAAATAAATTTTTAAGATACCAGTTTTCTTCTGTCTCTGTGTGTTGCATAGCATTAATCAATTTCTGATAACATTTATTGATTTATTATTTTATTTTATCTTATGGTATCTTTGATCTGCTCTCTACCAGAATACAAGGTTCATGAGATCATGGACTTTTTCTGCTTGGTATACTTTGTGTTCCAAATACATATAATAGTATATAACATTTAACTACAAAATAAGAATTAATGTTGAGGCTTAGATTCTTAGAGAAGCATGTGTCAGATTTTAGTATCTTTTTACATAGATCATATGTCTAATCTAATCTTTATTTATTGACTCAGGCACTGTAAAGACATGAACGTCTTTGAATTCTTTATGCTTTCATTATTTGAAATAAATGGTACAATTTCATAGATAAATCTTTTTTTTAGTATTTTAAAAGTCAATTTAAGAAGCAGATCTTTCTGAGATTATATTTTCAGCATAAATTCAAATGGTATTATTAATATATTCAGTCAAACACTGCCTACCATAGAGACAGATCTGGGTAGGAATTTGAGCTCTTCACAAATACTTGATCCTTATATTCCTTGCAATACATGAAGATAATACCTGTTTGCCTTGTTTGGCCTCAGATCATGTCATAGGGCTTACTTTTGACTAGCCTATTTGAACAGAAGTGATATGTGCTCCTTTCAGGGAGGATTTTAAAACCTGGTGCATATTTTCAGCGTGCTCTCTCCAAAAAACAACTGATATTGTAATGATTGTTTTTTATCAACATATAGAAGTACTTAACCTAGTATACCAATATTTGGGGGATACTAGGACACCTAAGGAAAGAGTGACCCATAGGTCATGAAGATCCCCTGGAAGAGGGCATGGCAAGCCACTCCAGTATTCCTGCCTGGGGAAACCCAGGGGCAGAGGAGGCTGACAGGCTATAGTCCACAGGGTAGCAAAGAGTCGCACACGACTGAAGCAACTCAGCATAGGTGCATGCAAACAAGGAAAGGATAATACAAGAAGTACAGAGGAGATAGCATAATGGAAAAAAAAAAAAAGAACCACAAAATTATGTTAGGTAAAACTATTCTTATCAAAAAATCTTCTAGACTTTGTTAAATTTAGGACCCTTTATTGCAGCACTTTATAAAAACATACAGTAAGTCCCATACATGTGAATGAGTTCTGTTCCGAGGGCATGTTTGAAAGTGCAACTTATTTGTAAGTCCAAAAAAGTTGGCCTAGGTACCCAATTAACACAATTGAATATATAGTACCATAATGCAATAAGTAGATAGTATTTTTCACACAAATAATGCATAAAAACAAAAACAAAAATAAAACAGTTTTAGCTTACAGTACAGTACAATAACTGGCATACAGGGGCTGGCATCAAGTGAACAGTTAAGAAGAGTTTCTGACTGGACGAGGGAGAAGGGTGGAAGATGGTTGAGCTGAAGGATCATCAGCTAGAGGAGATGGAGGGCAAGCTGCAATTTCATTCCTGCTTCACCTTGATGGTACAGGTTCTGGTTCCTTGCTGGATTCAGTTCTAGCTACCCTCTTGAAAAAAAACCCCAGTGACGTCTGGATAGTAGCTCTTTTTTTCTCATCATAGAATGACACCATAGCACTGGATTGCATTCTGAGCTGCAACCTTTGTGTAGCATTCTATGTTCTGGTCCTATGCCTCAAAAGTTAACAGTGCTTCCTCAAATAAAGAAAATCCCTTTGCCATTTCCTGCATCACGAATCTCTTCTCTTCTTCAGTTACTTCTTCGTCTCTCGGCCTGCACTTCCATCAGGTCTTCATCTGTAAGCTCCTCCAGCGGCACAGCATGGAGTTCACTGAAGCCATCCTTTTGCAGACCTAACTCCAGGTTTTCCCTGAGGGTCCCTGAGCTGTTGAAGACCCCTTGGGACTCCTCAACCACTTTCTCAAACACACAAAAATAGTGAACAAACTGTGGGAAAAGATTCTTCCAAATCCTTCCATGGCGATGGCTGTAACTTATACCAAGCAAAGTCAATGTGTTTTTGCAGCCATGAAGATGTTATAGTCCTTCCAAAACTGCCACAGGGTTGTTCCTGATCTGTCACTTGCCTTTACTGCCTGATGAAAAGCATGACATACTTTTTGAAAGTCGCTATGACTCCCTGGTCTCTAGGCTAGATATGTGATGCATGTTTGCATCTTTGAAAGTTTGTTATTTAAGGTTCTTATGTAGGGACCTTATTGTCTATGTTTGAATTTAGCATCTCTAAGCAAAGAAGCAGCTAACTAAATATAAGAACACTTCCTATCAATTTTTATGTCATTTTATTAAGACACATATCTTTTAGAATAAATTTAAGCTTAGTATATTTAAAACATTAAAACTGTTGCATAGATATATTGGTTCTTTATTTTACATTATAAGATGAAGCTTTCTTCAGATTTTATGTTTTTAAATTTCATCATTTTATACTTCCTTGAAAATATTTCATTAAAGATATGCTTAATATTCATTTCAGTAACAGCTCATTTTTCTTTCAGTATAAACAATCATATTCAATAATATTTTCTTAACATATAAAAATAAGAAAACAAATATTACCATGTTTTAACCTAAGATTTTCTAAAGACAAGCACTTAGGTAGTGAATAGTTTCTTCATCTCTGCCTTCATGTTCTCTTCTTTTCTGCAACCTACACTTAATCATCAAATCCTTCTCATATTGCCATATGAATTTGTCTTCAATTGCCAATGCAGCAGCGCTGATTCAGGTCATTAATTTTCATTTGAAGTAAAACAACAGCTTTTACTCTATGGTGTCCTCTATTTTGTACCATGATAGTGATTATTTGACTCCTCTGTTTTGGCTCTTCATGTGTCTCCCCACTTCTCTCAGTGTAAAGTCCAATCTCTTTGGACCAGTTCATATGGCCCTCCATGATCTCAGTCCCTTGTATCACCACTTTGTTTCTTCCTTCTCTCTTGAACTATCAGGAAAGGTCTAGATATACTGTATTATTTTAACTTCTCCAAATTTATCAAGCTGGCTTTGTACCCAGTCACCTGTTAATTTCTCCAAGTCCCCTGATATGTGTAACTTCTCTTCAACACTCTGGTATCAGTTTGCTAGTATTTCTTTCATCAGCATTGCTCACATCCCAAAGTTAACTTAGGTTTCTCTCCAATGTTTTCTAGTAATACCTTACAACCACACTTATTATCATACTTATCAAACTATATTGCAGTTTGATATCTACTTGGTTTACAACCACACTTATTATCATACTTATCAAACTATATTGCAGTTTGATATCTACTTGGTTTACAACCACACTTATTATCATACTTATCAAACTATATTATAGTTTGATATCTACTTGGCTTTCCCTGTGGTTCAGTGGTAAAGAGTTCACCTGCCAATGCAGGAAACTTGCATTCGATCCCTGGGTTGGGAAGATCCCCTGGAGGAGGGCATGGCAACCCACTCTAGTATTCTTGCCTGGAGAATCCCAGAGACTGAGGAGTCTGGTGGGCCACAGTCCATAGCATTGCAAAGCGGCAGACATGACCAAAGTGACTGAGCATGCCTGTATCTACTTGGTTGACTATCTCCTCTTATGTTTGTTGTTTTTTTTTCTTAAGTTTTTTGACATGGACCATTTTTCAGAAGTATCTACTGATCTGTTACAATATTGATTCTATTTTATGTTTTGGTTTTTTGGCAGTGAGACATGTGGGGTCTTAGCTCCCAGACCAAGAATTGAACCTAGATTTCCTTCACTGGAAGATGAAGTCTTAAACACACTGGACCACCAGGGAAGTCCCTCTTCTTATATGTTTTAAAGTCTCTGAAGACAAGAACTACATCTTAACTTCTGTAAGATTAGTTCTGTACCTAAACAAGAGTGATAATACCAATTTTACAAAATGTTTTGATATTTAACATGATACTTAAATATTTTCCTAATTTGCATTTTTATTCTTTTGAATCCAAACAATTATTCTATTTCCCTTTATCATTAAAAAATTTAAAAAGATATGATCATACCATAATTGACCAATTTATAAAATTAAAAGCTGAGGAGGGGCTTCCCTGGTGACTCAGTGGTAAAGAATCTATGAGCTAAGGTCCATAGGGTCACAAAGAGTCAGACATGACTGAAGCAACAACACACACACAAAGCAAATGAAGCACTTTGTTATATTTTGCATTTATTGTTTGAACTTTTAAAAACAGAACAGAAATTTGGAGAAAAAAAAGCAATCCATAATCAAGCAAGCATGCAGCAGTAATTTTATGTAATTTTATTGATAATTGTCACATTCAACATTTATCATTTAAAGGTAAAATTGTTTCAGATATAACAGTTGAAATATTTTAACTGCTGAAAAGAAGACATGTTTCTGGTATAGAAATAGTGTAGAAGAAATATACCATGTCCATGGATTGGAAGGATCATTATGGTGAAAATAAGTATACTGCCCAAAACCATCTATAAATTCAAAGCAATTCCTATCAAGCTACCAATGGTATTTTTCACTGAACTAAAACAAATAATTTCTAATTTGTATGGAAATAAAAAAAAAACCTCGAATAGCCAGAAAAATCTTGAGAAAGAAGAATGGAACTGGAGGAAACAACCTGCCTAACTTCAGACTATACTCCAAAGCTACAGTCATCAAGACAGTAAGGAACTGGCACAAAGAAAGAAATATAGATCAGTGAAACAAAAATAGAAAGCACAGAGATAACTCCATGCACCTATGAGCACTTTATCTTTGACAAAGGGGGAAAAGATATACAATGGAGCAAAGACAATCTCTTTAACAAGTGGTGCTGGGAAAATTGCTCAACCACTTATAAAAGAATGAAACTAGAATACTTTCTAACACCATATACAAAAATAAACTCAAAGTGGATTAAAGATTTAAGTGTAAGACCAGAAACTATAAAACTCCTAGAGGAAAACATAGGAAAACACTCTCTGGCATAAATCACAGCAAGATCCTCTACGACCCACCTCCCAGAGTAATGGATATAAAAGCAAAAATAAACAAATGGAGCCTTATTAAACTTAAAAACCTTTGCACAATGAAGGAAACTATAAGCAAAGTGAAAAGACAGCCTTCAGAATTTGAAAAAATAATAGGAAACGAAGCAACTGACAAAGAATTAATCTCAAAAATATACAAGTAGGTCATCCAGCCCAATACCAGCAAAATAAACAAACCAATCAAAAAGTGGGGAAAAATCCTAAACAGACATTTCTCCAAGGAAGACATACAGATAGCTAACAAATCAAAATCACAATGAGGTACCATTTCATGCTGGTCAGAATGGCTGCTACCAAAAAGTTTACAAACAATAAATGCTGGAGAGGATGTGGAGAAAAGGGAACTCTCTTACACTGTTGGTGGGAATGCAAACTAGTACAGCCACTATGGAGAACAGTGTGGAGATTCCTTAAAAAGCTGGAAATAGAACTGCCATACGATCCAGCAATTCCACTGCTGGGCATACACACTGAGGTAAACCAGAATTAAAAGAAACATGTGTACCCCAGTGTTCATCGCAGCACTATTTACAACAGTCAGGACATGGAAGCAACCTAGAGGCCCATTGGCTGGTGAATGGATAAGAAAGTTGTGACACATTGTTGTGGAATATTACTCAGCTATTAAAAAGAATGCATTTGAATTTAATGAGGTGGATGAAATTGGAGCCCATTATAGAGAGGGAAGTAAGTCAGAAAGAAAAACACCAATACAGTATATCGACACATATATATGGAATTTAGAAAGATGGTAAAAATGACCCTATGTGCAAGACAGCAAAAGATACACAGATATAAAAATAGACTTGTGGACTCTGTGGGAGAAAGTGAGGGTGGGATGAGTTGAGAGAATAGCATTGAAACATGTATATTATCATATATGAAATAGAGCACCAGTCCAAGTTTGATGCATGAAACAGGGCACTCAAAGCTGGTGCACTGGGACAACCCAGAGGGAAGGGAAGGGGAGGAATGTAGGAGGAGGGTTTGAGATAGGGGACGCATATACACCTGTGGCTGATTCATGTCAATATATGGCAAAAACCACCACAATATTATAAAATAATCAGCATCCAATTAAAATAAATAAATTAATTAAAAAAAAGAAATAGTGTAAAAATAAGTATGACTCCATATTTTAAAACAACTCCCTAACGACTCACTACCAGTGAGCCACTACCAGTACCAGCATCTACATGATAGACTCTGCTCCCAGGAGTGGCTGCTGCCAGTGTCTTTGTCCCCATGGTGAGCCATAGCTGCCCCCACTGCTTCCGGGAGGCTATCCAGGATCTGCAAATGGAGAAGTCTGGAGGTTACTGTAAAAATAAAACTGAAAAACAGAAGCAGGAGGCTTAAGTCCAAATTCTGAGAACATCAGAGAACTCCTGACTCCAGGGAACATTAATCGATAGGAGCTCATCAAATGCCTCCATACCTACACTGAAACCAAGCACCACCCAAGGGCCAACAAGTTCCAGAGCAAGACATACCACACAAATTCTCCAGCAACACAGGAACACACCCCTGAGCTTCAATATACAGGCAGCTCAAGTTACTCCAAAACCACTGACATCACATAACTCATTACTGGACACTTCATTGCACTCCAGAGAGAAGAAATCCAGCTCCAGCCACCGGAACTCTGACACAAGCTTCCCTAACCAAGAAACCTTGACAAGCCACTGATACAACCGCATCCACAGTGAGGAAACTCCATAGTAAAGAGAACTCCACAAACTGCCAGAATACAGAAAGGCCACCCCCAAACACAGCAATATAAACAAGAAGAGACAGAGGAATACCCAGCAGGTAAAGGAACAGGATAAACACCCACCAAACCAAACAAAAGAGGAAGAGATAAGGAATCTACCTGATAAAGAATTCCAAATAATGATAGTGAAAATGATCCAAAATCTTGAAATCAAAATGGAAACATAGATAAATAGTCTGGAGACAAGGATTGAGAAGATGCAAGAAAGGTTTAACAAGGACCTAGAAGAAATAAAAAAGAGTCAATATATAATGAATAATGCAATAAATGAGATCAGAAACACTCTGGAGGCAACAACTAGTAGAATAACAGCGGCAGAAG
Source organism: Redunca redunca (assembly GCA_006410935.1). NCBI lineage: Eukaryota > Metazoa > Chordata > Mammalia > Artiodactyla > Bovidae > Redunca > Redunca redunca. Next base: position 1,668,948 of record SJYQ01000672.1, read on the forward strand.
GTAGGATTAGTGAAATAGAAGATAGAATGGTAGAAATAAATGAATCAGAGAGGAAAAAAGAAAAATGAATTAAAAGAAATGAGGACAATCTCAGAGACCTCCAGGACAATATTAAACGCTCCAACATTCGAATTATAGGAGACCCAGAAGAAGAAGACAAAAAGAAAGACCATAAGAAAATACTTGAGGAGATAATAGTTGAAAACTTCCCTAAAGTGGGGAAGGAAATAATCATCCAGGTCCAAGAAACCCAGAGAGTCCCAAACAGGATAAACCCAAAGCGAAACACCCCAAGACACATATTAATCAAATTAACAAAGATCAAACATAAAGAACAAATATTAAAAGCAGCAAGGGAAAAACAACAAATAACACACAAGGGGATTCCCATAAGGATAAGAGCAGCAAATAAATGATCACTGGTAGTGATCTCCCTAATAATGAGAAAGTAGAAAAAGAAATTAAGGAAACAATCCCATTCACCATTGCAACGAAAAGAATAAAATACTTGGGAATATATCTACCTAAAGAAACTAAAGACCTATATATAGAAAACTATAAAACGCTGATGAAAGAAATCAAAGAAGACACTAATAGATGGAGAAATATACCATGTTCATGGATCAGAAGAATCAATATAGAGTACATTACCCAAAGAAATCTACAGATTCAATGCAATCCCTATCAAGCTACCAGCGGTATTTTTCACAGAGCTAGAACAAATAATTTCACAATTTGTATGGAAATACAAAAAACCTTGAATAGCCAAAGCAATCGAGAAAGAAGACTGGAACTGGAGGAATCAACTTGCCTGACTTCAGGCTCTACAACAAAGCCACAGTCATCAAGACAGTATGGTACTGGCACAAAGACAGAAATATAGATCAATGGAACAAAATAGAAAGCCCAGAGATAAATCCACACACCTATGGACACCTTATCTTTGACAAAGGAAGCAAGAATATACAATGGAG
>SJYQ01000672.1:1672383-1686156 GCA_006410935.1 Redunca redunca
TTACACTGGTTACATTCAGAAGCTCAATGATTCAAAATTCTAAGTTTGGGACATGAAAAGGCCATATTCATGTAATAAAATCTCCACTACAATAATCATCAGATCAGAATTAAAGAAGGATTATGTTAAATGCTAGTATTTGATTGTGTCTTAAAATAATGTTAATATATAAATGTGCATACTTGAGGAAGTAGGAATCTAAATTTTCTACAGTAATACAGAAAAATGATTTTCCTTAATGACTTTGTTTCCTATTATTAAACAAAGAGTATTCTTAAAAATTATATCAATTTCATTGTATCTAGAATGTTTCTGCCCTATGGTCCTCAACTTTGGTGTGCAAGAGGATCTTCAAAAGAAATGATGTCTACTGAGGCCATTTTTGCATGTTAAGATTTTTCATGAAAGGGTTAAATGTAAAGAATATGGGAGTGGAATATGGAAAAAGTAGTGTTTATACTTTATCTTTTTGTTCTTATACTATATCTACAAACATTTCCTTTCTTTCACATTGGCAGGACAGTGGAAGGCCATTATTCTTTATTGAAATATCCCCAAAAGATACATCAAAGTTTTTCTTCCATGGCAAGATACAGTGTCTGGGTAAATTACCAATTAAAATAGAGTATAACAAAAACAAAGCATCCTAGGAAAAAATAATACTTGTTTCTAAATATAAAAGAAAGTCCTAACAGCAAAGAAAACCAGAAAATAATGCTAAGGCAAGTAAAGAGCTAGCTTCAGAAACTGTAAGAAAAAGGACTGTTTTTGAACCATGGTTTGTAAAACCAGAAATATGTCTTCCTCTGGTGGGTAGCATGAATCTCACAAACTTGGACAGAATACTGTTAGCATCAGGCTTAATGATCCGATCAAGAAAGCTTTAAAATAAGACTGATAGTGGAATAGAAAAATGTGAATTGGGAAAATGTTTATTAGAGAAGATAATAGTTTTGAAATAAAAATAAGACAAGTGAAAAAAAAGGCTAGAAATTATTTTGTGAAAATCATGGCTTGGAATATTACTTAGATCCAGGATATACAGTGTTCTGAATAAAGCTGAAATAAAAATAGTGCATATGTTAAACTCTTAATATACACTTTTAAAAAAACCCAAAAACTGTTAACACATTCCAGGAAGATGAGTTTAAGAATTACCACAGATGTCTGTGTAAGGAGTGCCCTGCATAAGGGAACCTGGCCTATGGTATAATTAGGGAATATATTTTACTCCACACTCCAATTACCTGACAGGTATTATTATCTTTGACTTCCCAGGTAAGAGTCAAGGCTTCGATGTGTTCAGAAATACTGAAAGTGCTCAAGGTTATATAGCTCAAAATGATAAGGCTAGATTGGCTAGAATTGGAAGCTAGGTATGCAAGAAATTCATAATTTCAGCAAAACACAGTGAGGAGAAATTTATACACATACATGCATGCAAATATAATGCATTCTAGTATAGCAGAATGCGGGGAAATTACCTAACTAATTTGTTCACAAGGATGAACACAGTGACTGGGAAATGTGTGTCACCACATATCCGGGAGTTACATACTAGTTTTATGATCAAGAAGTAAAGACAGGAATTTAGAGATGTTCATGTCAGGAAAGGAAAATTTAAAGAAAAGAGAAACTCATTGGAAATAGCATGACAATCCCAGGAAAAAAATATTACAGAAGATAGTGTATTAATAATGAGTACAAGATATCACAAGAATGAAGGGCTTTAAATAGTTGGATCCCTCTTAGGAAGAAGTTTAAAACCTCTTCATTTGAGGGGAGGACTTAGCTGGTAACTCTTCTGTCAAATATAATTTATAGAGAAGGTGATTTGCATACGTAATGGAGACTTCGGGAATGAAAGTTGTAATACTTTTAGAATAAAAGAGAATGATAAGTAGGGTTGGGTAAATTAATTCTGCAGATGTAACCAGACAGCTCTGCAGCATACAGAAAGCAAAGGGCAGTTACCCAGACACTTTAGGAAAATATAACCAAGGAAGAAAGTGAGAAATTAAAGATGACATTCTGACTCAAATGTTGGAGAACCTATAACCAGAAAAAAGGAAAAGATACCTAAATAAAATGATTCAATTTCACACTGCAGTTTGGCATTGTGTGTTGTGTTAAGTCACTTCAGTCATATCTGACTCTTTGCAACCCTACGGACTGTAGCCCACCTGGCTTATCTGTCTGTGTTATTCTTCAGACAAGAATACTTCAGTGGATTGCCATGCCCTCCACCAAGGTATCTTCCTGAACCAGGGATGGAACCTGCGTCTTATGTCTCCTGCACTGGTAGGCAGGTTCTTTACCACTAGTGATACCTGGGGATCTTTGTTTTTAAAAAACATATGTAATAAAAGATGAATATAATTGTTCAAATCACTGGGTAAAGGTTTGGAAAGGAATGTGAGGTATCTAAAGTCAAGAATGTGCTAAGATGCTCTAAATATAAAAGATCTAAAAACATTAATTGTGTTGCGAAAAGAAAAAGAAAAAGATAAGCCAATCAACCAGGGGAGAAAGGGCTGCTGAACTTTTTTGTTTCTATCCTTCCATCAGGAAAAATTACCATTAAATTCTAACAAGTATAATAGAACAATTTTGACATATATTTGGTATTTACTTAGGGACCAAAATAAATAAGAGTAATAGAGAAAATTTCCAAATGAACAATTCCTGCCCACAATGCTTGTGACCTGTGAATACTTAGACAAGAAGGATAAGAATATTCAACTTAAAATGTATCTTAATTTTAATGACGTATATTGCATAGTCTTTTATTATAACTTTGTTAACAAGATTAAAAAAAAACATGGTTTTATGATAGTGAGACTGAATGGATGGGTGGTAATGGATCAGTCTTTCTCTAAGCAAATTCAGTCTTTTCTACTTTCGAAACTCAAAATGTTATTGTATGATTTAGCTATGAAAGTGGAAAACACATTTTACAAATCTCTGCATAATACAAAGATGTAAAAGAAATCTAACATCTTATGTGATAATCAAATAAATCTTCAAAAATGTTTTGTTATGCTGAAACAATGTTTCCAGATAACTTACTATATAAAAGGAAATAATGAAAAGACCTACATTTAAATTAAAAAAAAATACATCATTTATACCAGCAAAGGATAACTGAATTTAACATTGGTTCATTTGAAAAAGCTATGATATTTTTACAGACTCTATAATCTTCAGCTACTTTAGGAAAACACCCTACTTCATTGTTTTTTTGTCATTTTACCAAAATATTTCTATTTTTCAGACACATTAAATTAACTTTTAAAAATCAGATATACTTTGAATCCCTGAGAATAAAAATATGTAGGATTTCTAGCTTAGGAAATGAGACAAAGAATTACTCAGTGCAGGTAAATGTAAGCACATGTTAAATAAGTTTCTTTCATAGAAATTATACCATGTAATTTTTTCTATAGCATATCTAAATGATTAAGTGTTTCAGAAAGCTCACTTTAGTATGTCTCATATCATACTAAAAATGCATAAATTAATTCCAAAGATTTGTAAATAATTTGAAACAATTCTTGGTAGTGTACTGTTATCTTTGATTTAGAAAAAAATATGGTCTGAAATTCATTGAAAAATGATTAAAATTTATATCAACACATCATCGTAACCAGCTCTTCAAAGAGAATCACATAAGCACAAAAGAAGATAATTGAATTACTCACCTGCCTAATACCCAACCGGTAGGCAACAATCCGATCCACTGCATCAGGATTCATTTGAGTCCACTGTAGACTGTAGGAGTAAACACGGTGTCTGTTCTGCCACACAGGATTGTAGGTATCGTAATAGAATTCTGGAGCATAGGCCTTTCCTAGAAACAGAGAGCTTAAAATTACATGTATATTACAGTCAAACTTAATTACTCTTTTTGTACCTTTTATTACTTTCTAGTTCATGTTCCATAAGTAATTTTTTTTTATAATTTTTATTTTTACTTTAGTTTACTTTACATTACTGTATTGGTTTTGCCAAACATTGACATTAATTCACCACGAGTGTACATGCGTTCCCAAACACGAATCCCCTCCCATCTCCCACCCCATACCATCCCTCTGGGTCCTCTCCTTGCACCAGTCCCAAGTATCCTGCATCCTGCATCAGACATTGACTGGCGATTCGTTTCTTATATGATAGTATACATGTTTCAATGCCATTCTCCCATCTCANTGGATAAGAAAGCAGTGGTACATATACACAATGGAGTATTACTCAGCCATTAAAAAGAATACATTTGAATCAGTTCTAAGGAGATGGATGGAGCTGGAACCGATTATACATAAGTAATTTTTATATTTAAAAAGTCATATGATTAAATTCAAATTAATTTATGGAGAATTTGAGAACAGATGCAAGAGGATTTCCTGGTAAGTTTGATGAACAGTGTGAGAGGAAGAGAAGACCCAAGAATGACTATAAGTTTTTTGGCAAAAGAAACAAGAAGAATGGAATTTCCATCAACTGACAAGAAAAGCTATGGGAGGATCAAATTTGAGGGGTCAGGAAATTATTTCTGAACAATTTGAATGATCCAAATGGAGACATCAAGTGAGATACATTGGACTAAAATGCAGGAGAGGCCAGGCTTGGAAATATAATCTTGCTAGCCACAGGCATATAGATAGATTTCATTTATATATGTTTAAATATTTTCATTGATGCGTAGTTGCTTCAAAATGCTGTGTTAGTTTCTGCTGTACAGCAAAGTGAAACAACTAAACATATACATATATCCCCTCTTTTTTGGATTTTTTTCCCATTTAGGTCATCACAGAACAGCCAAAAACTTTATCAGCAAGTGAATGATAACTCTGCCAAAAAAAAAAAAAAATCAGTAAATATGACAATCTGTGTTTATATTATCCATGTCTTTGGTCAGTAAATTTAAATTAACCAATGATCAATAACAAAAAGGTTTCTTCTTCTTCTTTTTTTTTTTTTTTTTTAAGATTTTAAGGATATGTGAGGGGTGTGTGTATTCAGTCACTTCAGTAGTATCTGACCCATTGAGACCCTGGGGACTATAGCCTAACAGGAACCAGGGTCCTCTGGCCCATGAATTTCTCCAGGCAAGAACACTGGAGTGGGTGCCACACCCTCCTCCATGGGATCATCCCAACCCAGGGACCAAACCTGCATCTCCTGCATGGCAGATTCCTGCAGATTCTTTACCACTGAACCACCAGGGAAGCCCCCATACATGAGGTACACATAGTGCACGCTGCTGCTGCTGCTAAGTCGCTTCAGTCGTGTCCAACTCTGTGTGACCCCATAGACGGAAGCCCACCAGGCTCCTCCGTCCCTGGGATTCTCCAGGCAAGAACACTGGAGTGGGTTGCCATTTCCTTCACCAACGCATAGCGTATATGACCTACATAAACCATCTCAGGTTTTTCTTTTAATCACCAAATTGAAAAATGTACAAACTATTGGGAATTATGGGTCCAACTTATTAATCATCTGAAATATAGACTTTTTACACATTATATTTTACAACAATAATATATTTATTAAATCAATATTTATTGAGAGTCTATTGAATGGCGAGTAGTGTTCGAGGCAATGAACAAAGAGGTATGGCCTCTGTCTTCCTAGAAATTGCTTCCATTTTCTCAGACATTTCAGATAGCTTTACAATTTTTATTGGATTTGTGATTTAATAAATTGTAAATTATTCAACAGACTTTATTTTTTTGAAATTAGATTAAATATTAAATGTCCTCCTGAGGTTTTCCTTCTGGTTCCTGTTTGCAGGGAATTTTCTTACCTGGTTTTCTTTTTCTTCATCATTAGTCACCTAACATCTAGGGATTGCACAAGAGCTGATTCGTAAGAATTTATAACAGTTAAAGAATGAATTTTGAAGACTAAGAATGAAATTTATGGTCTCTATTACCCTAGAGAGGTTTACCAGGAAAAAAAATGTTAGATGAACTGAAGTTAATTTCTGGTAAATTTACTAGTAAAATGAAATACATTGAATTAAATATCTGAATCTTAATAACATTTGGTGAAGTCTTACACCAACATTGTGTGCTTTTAAAAATGTTCTATGAATGTTCATTTATTTTAATTGAAATTGGATTATTAATTCTATACAAATTGTCTTGCATAGGAGGAAAAGAACCATCACATTTGTTTTACTGCTTCTTTATTTTGTATATTTTTTACCTATTACTAACTAAATGATACTGCAAATTCATGTTCATATCACTTAGTAAAATCTAGATGAGAGGAACACAATATACTGAATGAAGGGATCAATACCCAAAATGTCATTGACAACTTGCATTTGAGACAAAATTTCCCAAACCATTATTGAGGAGGTACATTTGATAGAAGCCTATATAATGAGTCAGGGGTTTTGATTAAAAGTAAGCATCCAAAATGTATAAATGAAGTAATGAGCTGTTTAAGTGAGTAATGTCAATATACAGTGTTTTCATTAGAAATTAGTGTCTAGATTGAATTAAGGAGGTAACAGTATCAATGGTTGGTTTTTCATGTATTGCTTTTTAATTTTCCTTTTTAACTGAGGGGAGCATTAAAAGAGGGACTGCTTTTGTAACTTAGCCAAGAGGGAAATACAAGGGGTATTAGATTTAGTGCTATCATTTGTATTTTCATAAAAAAATAGGATCAAACAGAAATGACAAAAGAATAAAGTCACAACCAGAGGCTAGTTAGCATGAAAAAGAAAAAAAAATCCTTCAAAAACTGGCAAATGAAGTTTTCTGAGAGTTGAAACTCCATCATGGAGAAAGAGAATCAGGCTATATTTTAACAGATCTATGAAAGATGAAAGCCAGTATGAGGTTGCATATTTGGATTTAGGAAAGTTCTAGCAATCCTCTCTGAATATGGACTATGAATTTTCCCTTCACTAAAGGCATGGTTGTCTGAGGAGTTCTTACAAACAGCTGAGAAAAAAAAAGAGAAGCTAAAGGCAAAGGAGAAAAGGAAAAATATACCCATTTAAATACAGCATCCCAAAGAATAGCAAGGAGAGATAAGAAAGCCTTCATCAGTGATTAATGCAAAGTAATAGAGGAAAACAATAGAATAGGAAAGACTAGGTATCTCTTCAAGAAAATTAGAGATACCAAGGTAATGTTTCATGCAAAGATGGGCACAATAAAGGACAGAAATAGTATGGACTTAACAGAAGCAGAAGATATTAACAAGAGGTGGAAAGAATACACAGAAGAACTATATAAAAAAGATCTTCATGACCCAGATAACCACGATGGTGTGATCACTCACCTAGAGCCAGGCATCCTAGAATGCAAAGTCAAGTGGACCTTAGGAAGCATCAAAGTGAGCAAAGCTAGTGGATGTAATTGAATTCCAGTTGAGGTATTTCAAATCCTCAAAGATGATGCTGTTTAAGTGCTACACTCAATATGCCAGCAAATTTGGAAAACTCAGCAGTGGCCACAGGACAGGAAAAGATCAGTTTTCATTCCAATCCCAAGGAAAGGCAATGCCAAAAAACTACCACATGATTGCACTCATCTCACACGCTAGCAAAATAATGCTCAAAATTCTGAAAGCCAGGCTTCAACAGTACGTGAACCATGAACTTCCAGATGTTCAAACTGGATTTTAAAAGGCAGAGGAACCAGTGATCAAATTGTGAACATCCACTGGATTATTGAAAAAGCAACTGAGTTCCAGAAAAATATCTACTTCTGCTTTATTGACTATTTCAAAGCCTTTGACTGTGTGGATCACAACAACTGGAAAATTCTTAAAGAGATGGGAATACCAGACTACCTGACCTGCTTCCTGAGAAATCTGTATGCAGGTCAAGAAACAAGCATTAGAACCATACATGGAAAAACGGACTGGCTCCAAATTGGGAAAGTAATATGTGAAGGCTGTATATTATCACCCTGCTTATTTAAGTTATATGCAGAGTACATCATGCGAAATACTGGGCTGGATGAAGCACAAGCTGGAATCAAGACTGTTGGGAGAAATATCAATAACTTCAGATATGCCGATGACACCATGCTTATGGCAGAAAGCGAAGAACTAAAGAGCCTCTTGATACAAGTGAAAGAGAGTGAAAAAGTTGGCTTAAAACTCAACATCAGAAAACTAAGATCACGGCATCTGGTTCCATCACTTCATGGCAAAAAGATGAGGAAACAATGGAAACAGTGAGAGAATTTATTTTCTTGAGCTCCAAAATCGCTGCAGATGGTGACTGCAGCCATGAAATTAAAAGACACTTGCTTCTTGGAAGAAAAGTTATGGCCAACCTAGACAGTATATTTAAAAGCAGAGACATTACTTTGCCAACAAGGGTCTATCCAGTCAAAGCTATTGTTTTCCAGCCATCATGTATGGATGTGAGAGTTGGACAATAAAGAAAGCTGAGCACTGAAGAATTGATTCTTTTGAACTGTGATGTTGTAGAAGACTCTTGAGTCCCTTGGACTGCAAGGAGATCAAACCAGTCAATCCTAAAAGAAATCAGTCCTGGGTGTTCACTGGAAGGACTGATGCTGAAGCTGAAACTCCAATCCTTTGGCCACCTGATGCGAAGAACTGACTCATTTGAAAAGACCCTGATGTTGGGAAAGATTGAAGGCAGGAGGTGAAGGGGATGACAGAGGATGAAGTGGTTGGATGGCATCACTGACTCGATGGACATGAGTTTGGGTGAGCTCCAGGAGTTGTTATGGACAGGGAAGCTTGGTGTGCTGCAGTCCATGGGGTTGCAAAGTGTTGGACATGACTGAGCAACCAAACTGAACTGATCTGACAGTTATTTAGTCAATATCTAACTACTGTTTAGCAGGGATGAAATGGGTGGATGATTGTCAACAAAATGGCCTTTAAGGTAGGGCTCAGGCTCAAGTCTATAAGTTGCTATGAAATATTTGCATACTGTTTCTTGTATTACTTCAAATAAATTCCATTTAATATTTCTATTGGATTGGCCAAAGATGTTAGATAAAACACTATTGAACTTTTTGGAGAAGTCAATATTATCTGTAGTCTAGTTCTACCTTTTATTGACTGCCAGAAGAGTAACTGGCACATTGGTATTGGCTGCATGTCATAAATGCAAATTGGCATAATCCTATAACTGATTGTTTATCTAAATAAATAAATACTTTTCACATTATTGAAGCAGTTTGACACTGAAGTTAGAAAACAATTAGCATGACCTATGTGAATAATATGAATTTATCAAAATCCCATTTTCAAGGTTGTGAAGAATTAAGATACAATCTAACCCTCATTTAAATATTCCAAGTAGATCACATTTTCCCGTAACATATCATCATCTTTATATTTAATGGTAGATTAATATAAAGGTTTTTCAATGCATTCTTTTTTNGTATTTTATGCACAAAGCTCAAAGTAAAAGAGATGTTAAGAATATGCAACATGTCACTTTCCTAGTCTAAAAATGTTAGATTAAAGTATAACAAAAATCTGTCTTAGATGCATTCCTAAACTTACAAGTTGAAAGGGAATTATTTATTAGGGGTCAAAAACAAAGAATTGAAAATCAGACATTGAATAGAAGCTTAGGGAGAAAAGTGTTCTTGGCATTTGTACTCTTGGGAGCTGGAATTTTAAGTCCATAGGAGATGAGGTTAATGGGCCAACTCAAGTTGGAAACGAGACCCCACATATGAGTATAATCAGTGAAAAATAGCATTCTTAGTCATAGAATATACTAAAAAATAAAGTGTCCCTAACCAGCATAGGAAAATGATAAATATATTTATATTAACAAAAAGTAATTCTTGGCTAATAATACCACAGGATGGCTTGAGTAGATACAATATCAATCTTCTCTTTTTTGAAATTTAAGTATAGTTGATTTACAATGTTAATTTCTGCTGTACAGCAAAATGATTTAGTTACACATATATAACTGAATGGTTATCGGGTGGTATATGGATGTGGATGTAAACGTGCATATGTATGAATGTATATATACATATATATATAAATGCATTCTATTTTTAAAATATTCTTTTCCACATGGTTTATCATATGATATTGAAAATAGTTCCTTATGCTATACATTAGAACCTTGTTGTTTATCTCAATTTGTTCCTGAAAGACATTCTCTCAACTTACACTGCAGAGACTTTCTCCAAACTAAATCTCAATGAGTATGAATTATTAACACACAGAAAATTTTTCATGAGTGACTAAGAAGGCCAGTAAACAAAAGGATTTGACTATGACTCCAGATAAGAGAAGCATGAAATGGAATTTATAAATAAGTATTCTCAAAACAACTAAAGAAATATAGTATAGAACAGTAAACAAACACTATGGGACCTTCTATGAAAGAATGATCAATACTCATTATTGTGACCATTGGTAGGCTTCATGGGGTGCATAATTGACATCTTTATTGATTTTAAAGGAGAAGAAATTCCTCAGACAAGCAAGGGTTTCTCATCACAGGATAAAAAATAGAAAAAACAATACATGGTTTTAGAGCTTCCCTGGTGGCTCTGCCTGCAATGCAGGAGACCTGGGTTTGATCCCTCAGTTGGGAAAATCACCTGGAGAAGGGAATGGCTACCCACTCCAGCATTCTTCACTGGAGAATCCCATGGACAGAGGAACTTGCCAGACTACAGTCCATGGGGTCATAAACAACTGGACATGACTAAGCAACATTCACTTTACATGGGGGAAAAAATGTATTAAAGACAATACTTTAGAACTCCCAAGGATCTGGTAAAGTTGCAGTGCCCATTTTTCTTACCAAACTGTGCACTCTTGAAGGGCAGGGAAGGTCTTATTAGCTATTACTACAATGGTTGACACAATACATGTGCTTGAGTAAGGCAGGGAGAACAGGTAATTGCTAATTTATGAAGCTTCTTCAATATGGTAAGATGTTAGGTATTTACCTTATAGTCTAATCTCAAGTTATTTTAACTAGTACTCACCTATGTGGAAGAAAAGATTTTATAGTGAGTCTACCAATTTTCATATCCCAGTGTAAAAAGAACTCAGTGATATTAAAAAAAAAAAACTGGAAGATAACTAAATTAATAATCAAAATAGTAATAAAGTTTCATAAAAACATACTTGTAAAGTATCAAAAGTAATAAAACAATCTAAAACTTTTCAAACGTGTCTTTATTAGTATAAAAAGAGTAACTACATAGATCTATGGCAAATATCAACACTGATGATGCACTGATTAAAAGAGTTCTAAAAAGCATGCAGGAATCAGCTCTCTCTATGCATTTTTAGCAAAAGCTAACTGAAATAGTCAACTGTTTAAGAACCAGAGGTATAAACTGTGTTTAGACACAAAGACTAGCTGTGAATTATTCATAGCAATCTATTAGACATAATATACAATAAATATCTATGTAGCACTTAGTCCTTTCTCTATAGGACAGAAGAAAGAACATGTAATTGTTGAAACCATAACTATTTTCTCTTCAAATCAGTGAATCTCATTGTTGTTCTGGTTTCCCTGGTAGCTCAGTCGATAAAGAAACTGCCTGCAGTACAGGAGACATGGGCTCAGTACCTGGGTCAGGAAGATGCCCTGGAGAAGGAAATGGCAACCCACTCCAGTGTTCTCGCCTGGAGAATCCCAGGGATGGCGGAGCCTGGTGGACTGCTGTCTATGGGGTTGCACAAAGTCGGACACAACTGAAGCGACTTAGCAGCAGCAGCAGTAGCAGCTCCGTTGTTTCTGACTCTTTGAGACCACATGGACTACAGCACACCAGGTTTCCCTGTCCTTCATTATCTCCCAGAGGTGGCTCAATTCATGTCCATTGAGTTGATCCAACCATCCCTATGAGATGAGCCAACCATCTCCATGTCCATGATGCCATCCAACCATCTCATCCTCTGATGGCCCCATTCTCCTCCTATCCTCAATCTTTCTCGGCATTAGGGTATTTTCCAATGAGTCAGCTCTTCACATCAGACGGCCAAAGTATTGGACTTCAGCTTCAACATCAGCCCTTCCTATGAATATTCAGGGTTGATTTCCTTTAGGATTGACTGGTTTGATCTCCTAGCAGTCCAAGGAACTCTCAAGAGTATTCTCCAGCACCACAGTTCGAAAGTATCAATTCTTTGGCATTCCGCCTTCTTCATGGTTCAACTCTCACATACATACATGACTACTGGAAAAACTAAGGCTTGGACTATGAGGACTTTTGTTGGCAAAGTGATGTCTGTGCTTTTTAATATGCTGTCAACATTTGTTGAAATTGGACAGTTCTATGAAGACCTGCAAGACCTTCTAGAAGTAACACACACTAAAAACTGTCCTTTTCATCATAGGGAACTGGAATGCAAAAGTAGAAAGTCAAGAGATACCTGGAGTAATAGACAAGTTTGGCCTTGGAGTACAAAATGAAGTATGGCAAAAACTAACAGGAGTTTTTCCAAGAGAATGTACTGGTTATAGCAAAAACTCTTTTTCAACAACACAAGAGATGACTCTACACATGAACATCACCAGATCGTCAATATTGAATTTAGATTCATTATATTCTTTGCAGCTGAAGATGAAAGTTCTATCTAGACAGCAAAAACAAAACCAGAGGCTAACTCATGCACAGATCAGGAACTCCTTACTGCAAAATTCATACATACATTGAAGAAAGGAGGAAAACCACTCAGCCTTTCAGTTCAGTTCAGTTCAGTCACTAAGTCATGTCTGACTCTTTGAGATCCCTGCATGCCAGGCCTCCCTGTCCATCACCAACTCCTGCAATCTATCCAAATGCATGTCCATTGAGTCGGTGATGCCAACCAACCATTTCATCCTCTGACATCCCCTTCTCTTCAAGCCCTCAATCTTTGCCAGCATCAGGGTTTTTTTCAAAAGAGTCAGCTGTTTGCATCAGGTAGCCAAAGGATTGGAGTTTCAGCTTCAACGTCAGTCCTTCCAATGAACACCCAGAACTGATCTCCTTTAGGATAAGTCTTCTGTAGTACCATAGTTCAAAAGCATCAATTCCTCAGCACTCAACTTTCTTTATAGTCCAACTCTCACATCCATACATGACTACTGGAAAAACCATCCACTCTAGCCTTGACTAGATGGACCTTTGTTAACAAAGTAATTTCTCTGCTTTTTAATATGCTGTCTAGGTTGATCATGACTTTCCTTCCAAGGAGTAAGTGTCTTTTAATTTCATGGCTGCAATCACCATCTGCAGTGATTTTGGAGCCCAAAAAAGTAAAGTCTGACACTGCTTCCACTGTTTCCCCATCTATTTCCCAGGAAGTGATGGGACCAGATGCCATGATCTTTGTTTTCTAAATGTTGAGCTTTAAGCCAACTTTTTCACTCTCCTCTTTCACTTTCATCAAGAGGCTTTTTAGTTACTCTTCACTTTCTGCCATAAGGGTGGTGTCATCTGCATATCTGAGGTTATTGATATTTCTCCCGGCAATCTTGATTCCAGCTTGTGCTTCTTCCAGCCCAGCATTACTCATGATGTACTTCTGCATATAAGTTAAATAAGCAGGATGACAATATACAGCCTTGACATACTCCTTTTCCTATTTGGAACCAGTCTGTTGTTCCATGTCCAGTTCTAACTGTTGTATCCTGATCTGCATATAGGTTTCTCAAGAGGCAGGTCAGATGGTCTGGTATTCCCATCTCTCTCAGAATTTTCCACAATTTATTGTGATCCACACAGTCAAGAAAGCAGTAATAGATGTTTTTCTGGAACTCTCTTGCTTTTTCCATGATCCAGC